>JAPDSC010097035.1:0-33048 GCA_026290005.1 Latrodectus geometricus
TTATATTTTATTTAAAAGGATTGGTTTTGTATTTGAAAACATTCTGTGCCATTACTTATTTGAAATATTAGGTTTACCTATACAAACTTTAGATAATTCTCCAAAACCACTAAATATTCCTGCGTGAGCCCCCCTTTTGTAGTCAATGTAGTTAATAAGTGATAACGCTCTGACTTTCAGCTCAAATGTTTATGGGTTCCATTATTATCTCAAACACGGATGCAAATAATCATCCCGAATCCGCATTAAGCTGTTGGTTCATTTAGCATTCGTGTCCTAAGAGTGATTGCAACTCAACAAAAATCATCTACTATGCAAAATTTTTATTCCAAACTGTTTCCTGTGAAATAAGCACGAAAATCTAAACATTATAAAATTGATTAAATCGTTTATGCGAACATAATTATAAGTAAGCAATTATTTAGTGCACTAAACAATTTAACTCATTAAGATTAAAATTTGCATTAATCTATAAAATTTACCGTCACTCGTTGAGAAAATGATTAAAAGATTTTGGCATTGCAAAATCGATATTTCTTCCCTGCTTCATAGTTGGTGTGAAATTACACAGTAATGACAATTGTTTTGATGATCAATAACATGATTAAAATTCATACATATCCTATTCTATAAGAGTCTCATAATAAATATATTACAAAAAATTTTTAAAAAATTCTTAACAAATTAATTTGTTTAATAATTTATAAATTAATAAAAATATAAACAAAGCTAAATATTCAAAGAATAAGTCATATTTTCTGTTTTAAATTTTCTATGGGTGATAATATCCAGAGTTATTAATTCTAGAATATTTCTTTTTCTCTAGTTTGAATGCATTTTCATTATTCTTTTAATTGATTTTCGTACAAGCAAGTGGATTCATTAGTTAGATTACCTCATAATACAGCAAAACATTTGTTTCTTAAGATTTAAAAACATTTTCGAAAAACCCTATATTTCTGATTTTATTTGGCTTTAAATCGTTTATCATACTGATATTCTAAATAAAGCAACATATATATACACATTTTAATATTCATTAACAAGGACCGTAAAACTTTTTGAATCAGTTGAGCATTGTTATTAATTTAAATTTATACTTTGAGAATAATAGAGTTTTAAAATGTGCCTGACAACTTGTCACACAATACACCCAATTAAAATGTACTAAAAATAAATGTTACAAATTCAAGAAAAAACGAAACTTTTTTAGATAGTTTTGAGCAAACAAATCAAAGCTGATTAATTATATTGGTCTCAAACTCTGTTTTTTATTTCTCCAATCCCAAGATATAATTCATAAATGCACTCATGTTAGATCCCGGACAATTTCCCAGTCAAAAGACAAAATTAATACTTTTAATTTATTGATAATTAATCTTATATCATTTGAATATAGAGTAATTTTCATATAATTGTTTTAGTGTGGTTTTATTGTTTGCAATGAACAGTTCACCAAACTTTTGAATTATCGTGTATTTGGAGAACTATCTCTCTCTCTCTCCCTCTATATAGAGGGAGAGAGAGAGAGTTCATAAATAGCATATCATATAAAATTAAAAATTGGATTTATATAAACATTTAAATGCCTAAACGAAAACAAGCAAAAATAAAAGAAAAAGTTTCAAAAGTTTATAGTTATATGAAAAAATATACGCAATTACAAGCATAATTTGCCAGCAAAATTAAACTAATATAAAGATTTCTAACTTAAGAATAATGTATTCAAGAGATTTAAGAACACCAAGGAAAATTTGAAAAAATCAATAAAAAATAGAAACTATATCTGGTGGAACAATACTAACTGATAGAATATTCAAGAAGTTAGAAAAAGTCATTACCATTACTTTTAAAAGTATTCAGAATAAAATGAAAAGAGTTAGTTGAAATAAAGTTTTAGCGAAGTACTTCTTGAAGGTGAAAATACTATACTTGTCAAATAAAAACTCAATAGAAAATTACGGTTTTGTCTCATTTAATTGCAGTTTAAAAAATTGAAAGCAAAGCAGGGGAACTAAAGAATCGCAAATAAAATCACCAAGATTAAAATCTTCCATATGGATTAGGGGAGACATCTACATTAAATCATAATTTTAACCAAGTTTAGACAATAAATGTAGCTTCAATATATTGCCAGTAGTTATAAAAGTATTCGTAATAATCGCATATCGTTAGTTTTCCTGTAATGCCGTTTCATTTCATTGATATGTTATGCATCTAGAACTTTTATAAGAAAAATTTAAAACAGATTTGAAGCTAAAAAAAAAAAAAAAAAAAAAAAAAAAAAAAAAAAGAGTTCTAGTAACATTGTTAAATTATTGATTCGTTTGTCTATAAATTCAGATCAACAGATAGCTTTTGAAAATGTATTGCAGCATGTAAAGTTTACTCAAATTAATATATTTAATTTGAATAAATTTGTATGAAAAATAAATCAGTAAATTAACTTTCAATAAACTTAGTAATAGTCATTCAAGCTAAATTTGTCAATAGCTTTACGAAAGAGATATTAAGTATTAAAAT
Organism: Latrodectus geometricus; assembly: GCA_026290005.1. NCBI lineage: Eukaryota > Metazoa > Arthropoda > Arachnida > Araneae > Theridiidae > Latrodectus > Latrodectus geometricus. Next base: position 2,524 of record JAPDSC010097035.1, read on the forward strand.
TAGAATATTTGGGGTCGTCCTAACAAATCGGTCTTCTTGCATATGGCATATTTTTGAAACATAATATGCTAATTATAAAACTTGTGAAATTTTCCTTAATATATTCTGAGTATTTATGATATTCTAGATATATAGCAGTGCTGGTGAGTCCCGGGCTGCACCTTAAATAAAACAGATTTGAAATATTTGCCCACCACCAAATACCTCGAAATTTTGAATCACGGTCAGGTAACGAGATCAGACTTGAGCTGGCATTCTCCTCTCCACAACCACGCACACTATCGGATGGACTTTGGTCTCACAAATTAGCGTTGACACGTCCCTAATCCACTGATCTCCCAGTAATACAGTGAGAGAGTATGCTCACCCTCCGAATTACTGATAATGGGAAATAATGCTTCACTTAGCTGATCTTAAAGAAAAGCAGCGTAAAGCAACTGAAGTCCTGTATTAATAATATGTGAAATTGAAAATTCCCTTGTTTGAATTGTAAGCCTTTCAGCTCTCTTTGATAAATTAATATAAGTTTTATAAATATTGTTTATTTTTCTACAAAAAAATATTAATTTATAGACTAAATAGGCTATAAGAGCATTCCATAAGGTATGATTGAGCGAGTTTTCCCTTCTTTTCCTAGGTACAAAGTACTTAGGAAGTAAGGCAACTCTGCTACAATTTATTTAGCATTTTGTACTAACCTCAAATCCAATCCTGACATTTGCGGTTCCAGACGAAATTACAGATCCTTGTCAAGTCTGAAGAGTTCATTTCTTCTAATATAGATGACACTAGATGGCACAATTACTAGTTAGTGATGGAACTTCTATTTTTCAAAGCAGTGACAAAGTAGAAGTCTCTAGACCTTGGTATACCACTCTCAGAGGTATTGATTTAGATTGGGAAATTGGAAGACTTTGCAACCTCAACATGTTTAAAGTTCTCTAGTCACCACTAGTGAACACAGTAGATCAAAGCCGGTCCCAGGATCGAACTTACTTTCTTTGGGTCACGAGAAACAACGCTCTCCTGACTGAGGGATCATGGATCGCTACTGAGCTATTATTTAGCTAAGTTTAGTTTGCAGTAATAACTTTCAAGGTCTTGATTTCTATCTCAAGTTTGAATATTTGTAATAGGGAAGATAGATATTTGTAATATAAAAGGATTTAAAACTTAAGCCCTGGTCTAATCACCATTCATGTCGAAAGAAAAGGGCAATTTAGCTACTAGCAAATAATCCTATTTACCCATTCTAGGTTTATGATTTTGTCGATTTAAGATCCTCTACCATCTTTTAAATGCAAAAAACACTGACCATAGACAAACAAAAATGCACAAAACTTCATGAGCAAAAAGTGACTTTACTTTGACAAACTAACCCATCAATTTTGTCAAGAAATGAGGGAGGTAAAGACAAAGCACAATATAATATTCATCTCGAAAACTGATAAAGAAGACTTGTTTTAAATTTCGTTTTTGTCTCAAAAGTAGTAAATTTTAGATAAAAATTCTTGCCCCTAAAAAAAGAAAAATATATAGGAAATGAGAATAAAAAATGTAATGTATACAAAATGCTTACAAAATGTGACTACGTTAATAAAATTTTGATTTTTTTTTATAAAAAGAGTAATAACTGAATAATTTTAGTAATGATGTATCTAGCATGTAACAATAAAACTATAATTATGTCTCATTTGCTACATTTATAGAAAAACCTAAAAAATGCACATGATCATAATATTTGAATATATATTATATAATTCGTTAATGGAAGACTGCTATTTATTATTTCGCTTAAGAAGAGATAAAAAAGGAAAATAATTAGGCTCACAAGTCTTTTGAAACATGTACTCCTTTCTGAAAGATTAGATAGTTTTTTTAGCAAGCTATCTATGAAAAATTGACTTCTGGTAGGTGGTAAAATCCAACAAAAAAATAGCTAAAGATAAATCTATGCGCAGAATGATAAATGTATGAATGTTTTACAGTTTAAGAAAGGAATGCCTTGGGTAATATTAACGTTGTGGTAGTTAAAATTTTTATAAATCTATTAAACCTATATGTAAATATGTTATGGGAACACAGAATATTGCAATCACGACTTATTTTACATGCCTCAGTCACCATTAGTTAATCTTCAGATAAGCAGGTATTCAAAATCACTATCTTCCAGTAACGAGAACAGCACTCTAACTAACCAGGCCACCGAGGCCAGTGATGACTTACTTCAGAGAACGGTATTTAAACACAAATTTCCCTTGTAAAACTGTGAGAGACATTCAACTAGCCGAAGTGTGAACTAAATGATCAGTGTTCGGGCTTTTAATTCAGGGTTGAATCCCGCTTTACTAAACATTTGCTTAATAGATTTTAACTCTTGTATCGTATGATTTTCATCTGAAATCATAAATTGCTTGAATTTTTAAGCAACTTTCATTGTAAATCATAAGTGATGGAATATTAATCTTTATTTGTTCAAATTGTGTATTTTTTAAAAATTAAAATACTAACATATAATTTATTTATAAAAAAAATATGAAATATGCTACTTAATTTATTTTGTTTATGCAATAGAAATATTCTTGGTGAATTGGATTAATTTTTAAATAAAAATGGACATTTGTTTTTAGTGTTTCGTGTATACTATTTAAACTTTGTTTTAGCTCACAGCGTCGTCTGGATTCCCATTTTATAATGGCAAACTGAAACCTGAATTGTAATTGCTCTAAGCTTCTGTTTAATAATTCATGTATTTGATTCCTACCTCGGGTGTGGATGTTTGTAGTGGTCCAATATATCCACTTTAAAACTATGTACTTCAGTAAATTTATTTTCGCGTGCAAAGTGTCATCGAAGATCGAAAAACAGAACAAACCACATAATATAAGAAATATTGAATTCGTTTTTCTTTTGCGTAAATTGATTTAAGAAAAATAAATTTTTGTAATTCAGAATATATTTCTATCTAATGTAATGAGCCTATATTAGAACCAGCTGTTCCAAAAATATTGCTTGAAAGATCAATTGTTAGCATTTTATGAAAACTTTTCAATACTGTGAAAATTTTTCAATACTTTATTCAACTATATTGAAAAGGAGAAAATCTAGATTAATCAGATAAGACTGCATTTGACAGGCATTAGGTAAATGTATAGTCCACTTTTCTCTATTTGTTCATATTAAAAACTTGAATCTTTTGTGAATAAATACAAGTGTGTGTGGTAATAATACCTATAACATTAATAATACCTATAACATCAAATGGTTTTTGTTGAAATAAAATACTTGTAAAATACTTTCTGAGCCATTTTACTTTTTTTAATTACTTTTAAAAGATCAAAGTTCTTATATTTTAAAATGATATAGCTGAAATTTCAAAATACTCTAATTCTTTTTTAAAATTTTTGAGAAATTTGAATTCGGAATTCAGTTTTTGAGAAGCAATTCTTTTGGACAAGGAAAGCTTAAATTCTAAATATCAAGTGTGTTACCCATGTGTAGTCTTAGTCTACATTAAAGTGACGCTCAACTTGACATGTTGATAGGGCTGCATTTTTTTGAAATTTAAAGTTGGGATTTTAATATCGTCTTATATTGAATAACAAGAAATAAGCATTGACTTTCTACTTTCTACGTGTACGCCTGCCAAGATGAGTAATTAGGAGTTTTTAAAGTTTTCTTAGCGTCATTGTCTGTTTCCAACTCTATAAAAAAAAAAAGCATCCGGCAAGTCAAAAAAGCAGGACACATTCAAATATCTTATTTTCAGCTGTTATGCTGTCCACTGCACGATAAAAAATCATAAAAGAACATCCACATAAATCAAGCAAAAGTAATGATTGGAAAATAATCACCTGCATGGGTTTCTGATTAGATATTACTTTCAAATGTTCGTTGTTTAAGGATCCTGTTCAACTTTTATTAGGGCACAGAAGTACTATTATTTTATGAATATTCTTATACAGCGTGCAATCAATTTAATTTTGTAATATTGTGCAAATTTATCATCTGGGCATTATTAGAGTCTAATTGGCTCTGGAGCAAAAAATGACCATTGAGTGACAGACAAACCAAACTGAACATTGTCAGTTTTAAAGTTGACATCGCATGCAAGAAATGTAAAACAAATTAAGAGATTTTTATTACATTAGACAACTTTTGTAATGCCGAGATCACTTATAATAGACATCGAAATAGTATGTAAGAAGATCATATTTTCATTAATTTATTAAATTTACTTCTTACCTCTTTCCCTAATGCTTCATGGTAGTGCAATTATTAGCTTAAATTAAAACTGTAAGTATAACCTGATAGTTTCAGTCTATTATCCAATAACTCTTATGTTCAAAAGTTCGATTTATTTGAATGTTTTTAGTGTTAGGGATCCCCACTATATTGTGGATCTTAAATTCGTCCTCTGTTGCAAAAAAAAGATCGTAAATGAAGAAAACAAACCAAATTAAAATGATCATGGATACTCGATCTGGCAATTGAACAATTAACTCTGTCATTCAGTTTAAAAGTTCATTCGATACTCATATTAGGAAATTTGTAGTGTTGCAAAATCCATTTTAGTTTAGATTTCTTAGTCTAATTAGCCTAGTGAGCAAAAAGTGTAAAATGACGCATTAACGAACTAATCCATCTTGATTAAAGATGTTTGTTACATTTTGAAATGTGTATTCCCCGTCGAATTAGCCCATGTTTATGAGTCCATGGAGCTATTATTAAACTAAACCAATGAATACCATACAGCAGCATCAAATAATTCTTAGGAAAATTACAACAATAATCATGACAATATCATTAAGACTGATGTGTATTCGTGCAAAGCGCCATAAAATTGTCATGGTGATCATACTATTTAGAATGAGTGCGATAAATCCTTTAATACACGTTCCTGTCTGTTTTTCGAATTCCTGATATTGCTTTAAGTTATATTCAAACTTGTTAGTTTTTTATTTCAATAACTTCTATTATCCAAACTATTTGGTGTTGAGAGAAAATTATGGCAAAAGTTTGAGTTATCAATCCTTTCTCTTAACTAAAATATACTTGTGTTCGATATATTTTTCAAAAAATGTCCAATAGTTAGTTTCCAGAATAAAAATCCTTTCAACACATACGCACTTATCTGTAAATAGGGGGGATTAATATTCCTAGAAACTACAATTTGCTCTATCCGCATTCTCACTTGCTTTCCTATCATGATTCAATGCATGCTAAACTATATTAGAAATGTGCATTATGATCTAATAAGCATTAATTTCTGCATACTGTTATAAATTAAAGCAAGAATCACGCATGACTTTTTTCTGATTTTACTGCATTCATATAGGGAAGATATATAGTATTTATTACCAGAGAGAGAAAGTATGCAAAAAATAAATTGAAAGTTTTAATGACAAATTTAAATTACTTACATAAAAAGTAAAGTTTAATTACTTGTCATAAATTTGTATGAAAATATTTAAATTTGTAAATATATATAAATTTCAAATATGTGTAATAAACAATTAAAGTATCCAGCTACTGCTTATCTCATTCAAGCCATGGCCAAACTGACATCAGCAGGTTCATAGGTTTGAATCCTATCTTGGGCATGGATGCTTGTAGAGGTTAAGCTAGGTTTCGTTCTGATTAGCCTTTGCTTGCAAAATGATGGCCGTTGAGTGACCAAATCATCTACGTCACCTTCATAGATGAACTGTTGCACAGGAAACAATTCTTCTCATACATATTCCAAACACTGTTTACTATAAATTTGACTAAATTAGATCTGAAAACATTGATAAATTAACGGGTTTACGAATTATATTTATGAAATATAAATTTGTTCTCTAATGCATTTATCATATACTTTTTGCCCTTATCCTAAATATATTTTTTTAACAATTGTTACTTCAGATTTACTAATTTAAAAATATTAGAATTTTCTTATGCATTTCTAAGTTGAAATTTTTATATAAGTAGAATTAGAATTTATGTCATTTATACAATCCATAAGATTTTTCATGAATGCTGCAAAAATTCCCATATCTTACAAATTTATGTGATCTTGATGTTATATTCATCTATATAATTTTTCTTATCAATTTAACTTTAAAAATTAAAACATATAACTTCTATATATTATAATATGTGTTAAAATTTCTATTCACATCTTTATATATTAGTTGACATCAGTGTTAAAACATCTTAAGTTTAATAAATCTCCGAATTATTTTTCAGTGTAATTGATTTTATAATAATGATTTCTATTTCTGCTTAAAAATTTCGAAAATGCCAATTGAATTCTAAGAAAATAAATCAAAACAGAAAATTTATAAGAGGTACGTCTCACGAAAGTACAATTTATCAATTATCACGTAACAGTTTTGATCTCCCCCTTGAGAAAAGCACCCGTTGTGTAAGACATAAAATGCTCTAGGAGAAAAGAATTCTTACTGGCTAAGGCATTTTCTTTAGAACCATCTTAACAAAAATCTCCCCGAAAGAAAGTGAGAGAGAGAAAGATAAGGAAACGTATATAAAAAGTACTTTGAAAGCAAAACAATGAAATTACGTTTCCTCTACTAAAGCTTTGGAATTTCGAATCAAGTCAGCGGGGGGTATATAGTCAGCCAATGTTGGCAACTGCATCTGCTCAGACGACAAAAAATAGACTTAGTCGTAACCGTAACTGATGGAACAATGCGTGAGCAGGTAGTCTTTTCTGAGCTTCTGCCCCGCAGTCAAATTGTAGGGTGGAGAATGAATGTTTTTTTAATGCACTCTCGAATGTTTTCTTTTTCTGGCGCTGCAAGTTATAGGTGCAAGTGCAGGGCGAATAAAAAGAGATTTCGCCATGTAGTTATCTCTGTTTGACTTTGTGTACATTTTTCTTTCGCTACGCCATCACGCATCATTTGATCGGTTGGAGTTATCTCTTACATAACAATGATATATTTCAGAAAATGATTTCATACTGTTAAAACAAAAATAAAACGTCCATGAACTGGATTTAAACTTAGTTTAAAAAAAAAATTACAAAAACTTGGTATTTATTATTTTGGGATTAAATTCCTTTCAATTTTTCTTTAAAATGTTTTAAATAATTCAAGTATTGTCACAGTAACGATTAGTGCCAACAACCATTTTTAAAAGCATTGCTTATTTTTATGTTGATAATTTAAATTTTTGGAGTTTTTATATAGAGCATATTATAATCATTTATCAGCTTCGTTTTCATTCTGGTAGCCAAATAGTTATCACTATTCCTTTCTTTTCAACAATTTATGGGCTCGAGCTTGTATCTGAATGTTCAGTTTGTACTTTTCAGTTTAATGAGTCGTGAGTTCGATTTCTACTTTGGCTTGGTCGGAGGCTTTGTCCTTTAGTTCGATTCCACTGATCGCGTTCAGATTCCACTTTAAACTGAAGGTATTGGCCCTTTATTAATTAGTCCTTGAGTGTAAAAATTGACCATATAACAATAAATTAAAAAAGACTACCATGGGAATAAATGTTTGCAATAATTCGGAATAAATCTGCTTGAAAGATATGGCTTGATTTCATTTCAGCCTTGTGAGCAGAGCCAAGCTGGTAGTCGAATGGTTTGCGCGCATTTCTTCTGTTCAAAAGTTCTTGGATTCGAATCCCACTTTGGTATGGATGTTTGTAGTGGTTCGGAATCCACTTATAACTGTAGTTCCCTGTCTAATAAAGCACTTGTGTGCATAAAATGACCATTGAGAGAGAGAGAGAGAGAGACAAACCAAACCTCGTGGGTAAAATATGGCAGCAGAGCAATCGATCTTTTATTAAACACAGTTAATGTGACACAAAATTGTATACATTAAATCTTCAATTTTAATCACAATAATATTCATCACATGTTTAAATATTTACTCAATATAGCATTAATTAATTTTTTTATTTAAAAATAAATTATAACAATGTATAGTAAGAATATATTTTACATCAAAATTTTAAATTTTCTTAAAAATTTTCTTACAAAAATCACGGTAAAATAAACAACTAAGATGATTCTATTATCATATATTTTTGAAAAGCATGAACATACTTTACATCAGTGTTAAATAATATGTAAACAAAGAAAAAGTTTGAAAGCTACTTTCATTTTTGCTACAGTTTTTAAATCTGCTATGTTACTTGATATTTGATAAAAATAGGATGACACAGTTAGCATTTAAATTTATAAGAAACTTGTCAAAATCTTAGTTTTATTCAGTTGTCATAGAATAATCATAGTTTAATTCAATTCAATATAGCAAAATTGGTTAGTGTTTGGGTCTTCTGTTTAACGATTTGTGGATTCGATTCCCAACTTCGGGTTCGGATGTTTGTAGTGGTTCGGAATCCACTTTAAATTGTAGATCCATGTCGATTAAGCACTCGTGTGCAAAAATAGACAATAGAGTAAAATATGAAATCTACCAATCACTTATTGAGTATCTTTCTTTTAAAAAAGATATCTAAAAAAAGACTTTTTGAAAAGGCACTGAAAAGAAATTATTTAAATTAACTTTGACCACACATATTTTCGAAGTTTAGTTTTTATAAGAAGTTCCTAAAAAAATGGATTACATTTATCATTAGTTAAACTTAAAGAAAATGATTGCTGTTAAAATAATATACAAAGGCAATTTATGAGCACATTTTTTGAAAATAGGCAAACACGTTTGTGATTTAAGATGAACAACTTTCATGCCATCATATTACAATTTCATTCATTTAAGCAATTTTTCAAAAACTCTTAAAAATGTCATGATTTTTTGTAAGGCAAAAAACACAAAGAATGGAAATATTATAAAGATTTTCAATTGAACATTTGTGTTATTATGTGAAAGAATTTAATTATATACATTTAAAGTATTTACTACAGATTGATAAGTTACTGTTGTATCAATGTCATTGTCAGTCAATCATCAAAATATATTTGAAGAAATCCACAACATTACTGATAAAATTTTTCACCTTTATAATTATTTCCAAAGATAAGAATTATTTATTTATCTTAATAAAATAAGGAAGCAGTTATTTTAACTTTGATTGCTAACAATAAATATTTTATGTCAATAAATTGTAACTTCAGCTTTTTTTAGCATTTATTTTAATTTCCAATGGCTGTAACAACCTAATAACTGTGTTCATTATGTAAGTACAAGCAATATTAAATTTTAATTTCAGTTTTCTTTTCATAAATACGTCATTAAAACGGAAAAAAAAGATATACATCAGTCTTGGCTGAAATACAAGAAATGACGTAACAGTCCTCGACTTGAGACATAGTGGAAACTTATCTAAGTTTAAATTCACAGCTCAGTCTGACTCTTTTTTTTTTAATAAATTTTGCTTCTTTGACTAAGATTCTTTTTTCTAAAAGAAATGGCATCAGAAGTCTTGCATATAGTTTTTGCTACCTGAAATAGGGAGCTGATTCAGAATGTTTGTTTTTTCTTTCACGCATTTTGCGTATATCTGCGACACTCTCCATTTGGGGCTTCATTCAGCGTCGTAAACCGCAAGATTTCATTCAGAAAAGTCCTGTAAAAGAACTAGAATTTTCTAGAACTACGATGTTTTGAGAATTTCTGTAGTAAACATTAGTTTTGTAGTTTTTTCTCTAACACACACTCAAGAGTTATTACACAGAATTGCTACAATTTTCAGAAAAGTATTTGGCGCAGTTACGAATATAGAAATTTATCATACTGATCAACGAGGGCCATTATTTAAAGTAATTAACGGTTGGGAATAATTACTTATTGATCGTAATGAAAATAATTATTGGTTAATACTTAGCATAACGTGTATTTTCCCACGGTAAAAGTATGCAAATTATTTTATATTTTTATACTAGTTCTTTGTATGCATATTTTTCGATGTATTTCTTCATAAATGATTTTTCTACTTCGAAACGTTTATACAAACTAAGAAAATTAAAAAAAAATATATGTTCATATTTACTAATTGAATTATATAATTAAAGAATAACTTTTGGAATATTATACATGTTATATAATTCGATTTGATCCTACATCTATAAATGATTTTCGAACCGTTAGAGACATCCTTGTTAAATTCTAATCATACACTTTTAAATTGAAAACCAGAAAGCTACCATTCAGCTGCAATGTGAATTCCGTTAAAATTCAATTTAGTTGTGTTTAATTTTTTTCATTATTAAAATTAAAAATTAAGTTTTAATTTAAATCTACAATTTCAATATAAAATTTAAATTTTGATAGAAATAAAAATTTTGTTAAATTTAATAATTTCATTTTAATAGAATTTATATTGAATTTACAGCTAAATGGTTTGCATTTTGGCCTTTAATTAAAAAATAAAGGGATTTCATTCTAATTTGGAATACAGATGTCTCTAATGGTTCAAACCCTCACTTATAACTAGTTAACAATTGATTCCAATTATATTCCAAAATTTATTTTAAATTGACAAAAAGGAACCATAAAAATATTGTAGTATGGATTTTATTTTTGCATAAAAAAAATTTATTTTGCTTTTGCACAAATGCATACTATTTGCCATTTGCTAATGTATTTGTTTCCTTTAAACTAGCTTAGACAATTTAAAATAAACACTTGTTTTTTTATGAATGTTTCCTAACGTCAACAAATTAAGAAATTTAGTAAAAAAGGCTTATAAATATTCTCCACTAATATGCATCATTTAATTTTCAATCCCTTAAGTCTAGTTTTTTTTAAATTAAAATAAAACCTGAAATTTAAGATTGTATAAGTATAATTCTACCATTTATTAAATTTCATTTATAAAGCAACATTGTTTGCCAGTTATATTGCCTAATTTCCTTTAATTGTCTTGAAATTATAATTTTATATGTTGTATATCTAAGTCATTTTGATCATATCCTGCTAAATTATTAGTGTTAACAGAATATAGTCGAAATGATATTTTTATGCATAAAATCAATACACCTTAAAATGATTTAATGTATTTTCCTGTAAATAATCCGCAGATTATGTGTTAAAGTTCCGAATTTCGTTGTGCTTATTATACGCCGCTGCGGCTAATCTGACAAAAAAAATATTCTCACCGCTATTACAAGACTAATCAGTGGTATATACGTGGAATGGTGTCGGTTCAGGATCAAAAGACCTAACCAGTTTCCCGGAAATGCAATCAACACCAGACTACACTTGAGCATTTACTATCCTGCATGGGGCTAGAGAAGAAATTCATCTTAGAGAATCCTGTTATGGTGACTTCCTGTGTGAATTGTCTGCGTCAGAAAAGCTTACAAGAAAGTTTTCAAAGAAATATCATTTATATTTCATAAAATGAATAATAGATGGCGCCACGACATTGTGGATTTATTTCAGCTATTATCAGTTTTCCCTAATTACGTTCACGAACTAATTCGATTCCTAGGAAAGATATTACAGTTGCAATTCGATAACATTTCGTATTTTATCTTGACGTGAACTCTTTCGCTCTGGAAATATTCAAATTATTCAAATCCGTAATTGTCATATGAAATTAAAAATGTTTGAGTTACACAGCAGATTTTTAATTAAAAGCTTTGGAGAAAACAAAAAAAAACATGTGACAAACTTTGTAAAGTGAACTGAATAAGTATGCGCACTACAAAAGAAAAATGTATCCAATTCGCTTGTCAAAAATAATCCATTTCTTTTCTTTAATTAATCACAAAACAAATATATTTTTTAAATATGTTCAACCCCATTTTTAAAAGTTATTCGAAACTAAAAATAGATAAGATTTATTAAAATCTACTTGATTTTAGCCTTTTTGATTCGATGTCATGATTTTATCTGTTTATCACACCTTGCGATCAGGTGGATCCGACCACATATTTTTCAGAATAAACATTTTTTCTCTATAACTTATTTTATTTTCAATCATATTGTGTATTTTTTATGTGTGACACTCAGGTTATCAGCAACACATATTTCCAACTATTCGTAGAAACATTTTCGGCGAATCATACGCCGCCGTGGATTATGCGACGCTTTTTCTTTTACTTGAAAAAAAAAGGTCTTGCGTATAAAACGCCGCAATGGATTATTTATAATTTATTATATATTCTAATTACAATTTTTAATATTTTTTAAAGATTCTTGTTTTTACCCTAGAATAAATATATCTTTTGAGCACTTGTAATTACAAATAACACGCCAACATTAGAACACGTTTTTATTCGATAGTTTCTTAACATTTGACTGAAATACCAGCAATGATACGATATGGATGATTAGAACTCTAACCCCTTTGGTTCAATAGTTCGGGGAATCGAGTCCCATGTAGTTTGTGGTAGTTTGAATTCGCTTTAAATTGTAGGTCTTAGTAAAATAAACCCTTTTATGAAAAAATAAACTTTTGGCCACAAACTAAATAAATTTCAATTGATTAGCGCATTTGCCTTCAGTACAATCCGTAAGTTTGATTTCTATCTCAGAAGTGTATGCTTATTAGAGTTAGTCCATTTAAATTCATAGATTTCACAGTCAGTTTATATCTCATGTGCAAAACAATATGACAGAATACTAAACAGAACCAAAATATATTAAGTGAATTTCAATTCTAGGGTGTGAGAGATTTGACAGCAATTTTTTTCCTTACTGCATCAAAAACAGTATCAAGGTTTAAATCTTAGAAACAACCGAGAATTTTTTGGCATTCAATTTCTTTTTGCCTATAACTTCAGATCGTTGTTTTTGAAAAGCTCGTGATAAAAAGCAAGTGTTTTTTAAATGCGATTCACTCTAGACTACCGAAGTCTCAGTCGAATTGTTAGCACTCTAATCTTCGGTTCACCCCTTTGAATCTTCAAATCTCCGTTTTTGATTGTTTGTAATCACCTTTAAATTATTACGATTGCGATCAAATTGGCACTCTTGTCCAAAAATTGATCGTTGAACTACAAACACACAAACGAATAAGACTATATGCTTAATTTATTGCATAATTTTTGAAACATACTATTATGAAACATACGTTCCTGAATTGGATGTGTTTAAAGTTTGTTTCTAAAAATTTCTCATTTTGTCATCAGATGTATCTTTAGTGCATCCACATTTAGTATACTAATAACTTAGAATCAGTACACACATCCAAATTATATGAATTTAAATTAATATCCTATGAGGATTATCTTGAATTTCAAGTATCAGAAAAACAAAATTTGCACTGATTATCTATTCAAAAATTGATGAACTCAATTACCAATTTGAGTGTGTATGTTTGTAATGACTTAGCATCGAATTTAAATTGTTAGTACTAGTCGAATTAGTTCTCATATGCAAAAATTAATTACAAAGCAGCAAACAAAACCTTCTCATAAGATAAGGAATTAAGGATTGACGTACAAATTAAACCATATTTCATGGATATAGTATCTTGTTTATATCTGTTCCTACTTTAACCTAGAATAGTTAGTTTTATATAGTTTTTGCTATGGTTTTCAATTTAACAGTTATTTGATTAGGTGTAAATATATACATACTTCTGTCATGTATAGTGTCTGGTAATCATTTTTAAACTGCAAAATAAGTACCTGAAAAATTATACAAAATTTGTAATTAATTGTAATCTACTCTAGTGTAACATGTATGAGTGGCATATTTATTAAAATTATTACAACAAAAAATTATATTCTTTTATAATACATTTTTATCAAAAATTTAACTGAACAAATATTAAATTTAGTTTTTTTTTTAATTAAGAGACATCAGAATTATGAAAGTGTTTGGGTCTAAATGTATGATCTTCCTATCCTACAATATTTTCTCTTAAAAATGTTTTTAAGAATAAGAAATAAGTATAAGATATTCCTCTTATCTTTTTTGGTATCACAAAATATCAATTATTTTACAAAAAGATCACTTTTAAGTTAGGCGAACATTACTCTTAATTATTACTTTTATTATTTATATTTTTTATATTAATTCTTACTTTTAAGTAAGACGTACATTACTCTAGACTACCGAAGTCTCAGACGACAGTACATATTTTTTATTTTTTTTATTTTCATTTCGAAGCACATTTAATTTTTGATGTATATAAGAGCAGCAGGTTTTATGCAAAAATTAATTTATTTCATATCGTTCGTTAATAAGTTCTATATGATGAGGGGACAACTGAAGACAACTAACATTTCACGTTACAGTAGAACATTATGTGAAATTTTGGCCAAAGAAATGTGTAACCTACCAATACATCGAAAGTACCAAGAGTGTTAAATATTTTTTATAGGCAAATATATATATATAATTAGAATACATAAGCAAAGCGAATTTTATCTAAATTTTCACAGTAAACTGACCGTTTGTTTTTAGCTTAGAATAATTAGTCAAAAATCCTACATATTATAAATCTAATTATTATTATATTCATATACATTTAAAAATCTAAAATGAGATAATTTAAATAACAATAAAATTTTTGTAGAGATAAATTTTTAAATTTGGAATCCAGATTTCCTTAATTATAAGAATAATCATAAAGTTTCTCGACAGAAAAAAAATCGGTTCAAATAAGTTTTATTATAGTTTTACCTCATCAAATGAAATAATTTATATAAGAAAATCAAAGCTTTGAAATACAGCATATGATATTCAAAGTTTATCTGAAATAACTTGTCAAAAAATATAAAAAAAAATTTTTTTTTTTAATTTTCCAGTGATTCTATACTTTTATGTTTAAGATATTGATTACAGAAATATACATATATTTGTGTTCTAGATTTACATTCTTATTTTAAAAAATAAAAAAAGATCATAGTAAGGCATATCTAAATAAAGAAATATTATTACACACATGTATTATATTTTTTAAACAAAGAATATTTGTTTCTTAAACTTTCTTTTCTCATTTAAAATTATTTTTTATGCTACACATAATTCTTTAATTTGTTGACTAAAGAACTTACCCCGATAATTAGGTTCAAATGACTAACTCTATGATAATTTTCTCCTTATTAACCAGGACAATTAATTGTAATCACTAAATTTTAATTATAAGCATTGCTTCACTTTTCTTCGTAATACAATAACACCTTAGCTAATTCATTTATTTAAATGCACAAAAGCAACAAATTAATATATGAAATGAAATTAATTATTAAATTAGAGCTTTCTAAATTAGGTTAACTTTGTATAGTAAATAAAATTAATTTACTAAAGTATCTATTATCAAAGATTATATAATCTTTCTAACGTGCTTTGTTTATAAAAGTTTTAAATACTAAGGGTTTTGTTAACATAAATTTTAACAAAGTTTATTTGCATATTATGTGAGATATATTAGTTATAAAGTTGAATTGCGAATTAGGTATTTCAATTATTTCATATAATAAAAATCAGATATTTGAAATAGATTTAGTTTACTTACAAAATTAGAAACCTCAAGAAAAAGAATGTTTTATTTTCCCGAAGTTTTTTGCAGCAGAATGATTGGCATTCTGCCTTCGGATCAAAAGCAAATGGGTTCAATTTCCATCTCAGACTTGGAATTTTTTAGATTTCTCAATATATTTTAACTGTAGGTCCCATTTTATTTTGTATACAAAAACAAAACAAACAATCTGGGGATTTTTAATTTTAGAAAATTCTTTAAACGGAAACTGAATGGTTAGCATTTTGGACTTCTGTACGTGTATTCGATACTCATTTTGCACATCAATCTTGTAATTCAAAATCATTTTTGAACACCTATTTAACTGTAAATTAGCTCTAGTGTGCCAGCAATGGCGGTAAAGAGACAATAAATAATTACTTAAGGAAATATAAAAATTAATTCATTAACATCGTTATAAAAGTTAAGCAAGTAAGGATGTTAAATAAATCGATTCATTATAGTAATTCTAAAGCAT
This sequence comes from Latrodectus geometricus, assembly GCA_026290005.1. NCBI lineage: Eukaryota > Metazoa > Arthropoda > Arachnida > Araneae > Theridiidae > Latrodectus > Latrodectus geometricus. The sequence continues at coordinate 18,401 of JAPDSC010097035.1, forward strand.
AACTGGTCAAAATATTTATAATGGAAAATTAATATTTTTTAAACTAAATTTCTCTTCTGACATTTTATTGAGAAAAATGTTTTAAGTTAATTATTGCTAGAATAAAATTTTGTTATTGATAAAGAGTATTTTAAATTAATTAATAAAGAAATGAAGCACTAGACAGTTACAACTAAAACCATTGATTACCTGATAAAATTAGTAAAGAAATAATTTTATGGTTTATAATGCTTAACATTTCGTAAGAAAATTACATTTAAATAAAAACATAAATTAGTAAATAAAAAAACTAATTTTTAATTATATTTTTTAAATTTCTTTTTGTATTTTTTTAAAAAGGATAATATATGCAAGTTATTTTTATTATAAGTTAGATTGTGATATTGTTATTTATTATAAGTATTAAATTATAAACATGTCAGGGAATTATTGTTACCCCCAATTTGTTCTTTTATTTCTATCAATTGTTTATATTATATATATATATTTATATATATATATATATATATATATATATACATACACACACACACAATAAAACTGAAAATCTGGAAAAAAGTTACTCTATTGAAATTCCACCACTGTAATAAAATTTTCTTTTAATTAAAGTGCATATGCATATAACTTCTATTTATTCATAAATCATTATTTTCTGGTCCTTGTTTCGTACTTCTATACGGTAACCAATAAAGTTCTTGCCGTTTTTAATAGTCAAAAGTAAAATAATTTGCGAAAAATATAGCTGATTGTTTGTCCTCGAATTACTCTCCATCGACATTCAGCCCTTTCTACCGGGATGTCGCCAAATGTACAATCCCATTGCTGTAAAACTCGGGAAGTTGTGGAACAAAATCAGAATGCTTGGCTCAAGTTTGTTTCATTGGCCTGAATCTTCGACCTGAATATTTGAAAGCAATGTCTTGCTCACTCACATCACTATCTCTAAGCGCTTCATATATTCGGGGACTTGATGCAGCTGCTGATAAGCCTGCTTTTTTAAGACGTAAAGCAAATAACACCCTTCAACATTTCCATTTGTATTACCTACTATTGTGCGAGTTAAGACTGATTAAAATGAGTAGTTGACCTGCTTTTATAACGACTGCTACAAAAAATATTTCAATTCGGCTATATATTAATTTGCATTCCTATTCTTACTTCATTTTCAACTACACAGGAGAAATGCCAAGAATAATTAAAATTCTATGGGTTATATCATAATTTAAAACTCAAAATTTAATTCTAGTAAATATTTGTTTTGAATTAATATCGATAATAACTATGGATATAATATTCCATTGACTAATAAAATCATCTACGATCAAGTTTTTCCAGGAAATGTTAATATTTTTTATTGAGTCAAATTAAGTCTGATATTTAATATAAATGTTGAATTTTTGTTTCAGTCTAACTATTCATATTAATTATATCATCAATTGCATATGAATATTTTTTAGACTAAATTTTTTATTTGCAACAAATTTTAATTCATCTAATGTTTTATAGTATAGTAAAAATATTTCTAAAAATAACTATCAATGATTGATAAGGAGTATATTGTTAAAGTTCTAGTTTTTATTTATTAATAAAAAAGTATATGGATACTATATGTTAGATTACTGATTGATCTCGTATTCAAATATTGAAAAAACTTATTTGATAGTTATAGCATGGTTTTTAGTATTTTTATTGTGTACTATCATTGACCTGACATAATAATGGTTAGAGATCTGGTCTTTGGTTCTATAGTTTGAGAGTTCAAATCCTACTTTAAGCCATAGATGCATTTAGCAATTAAAAAATCACTTTAATTTGTAGGTATCGTTCAAGCAAGAGCCCTCGCTCAAAAAATATGACTGTTAAGCGAGTAATAAGTCTTTACCCATTTCCGATTTTATCATTTTGAACATCATTATAAAGGTTAAAACACCTAAACTCTTCATATTTGAAAAATTCAAAGACAAATATTTGTCAACATTATTCATATATCCTAATTTTTCTCAAATCGAAATTTTAATTTATATTTGTAAATATATATTCAATAATTATAATATATTCAATTATTATAATAATAATTAGATGTATTCAAACAATGTGAGTCATTAACTCTGTGAACAATTATATTATTCTTAGATGTAGGGAAAATATTTATAGAATAAAAAATTACAAAATTGCATAAGCAAATATTATTCAACTTGGAACACTAATTTCATTATTTTGTTATTCAAATTCGTTTTATATTTATTGTATAGTTTTAATAAAATACATTTTACCAATGATGTTATGCGAAGTAGGTATATTGTAAAAAAAAAATGAAAAGCTCTCTTATTATTTATCTTACTCCTAAAACAGTCATTAATAATAGATGGCTTACTCCAAGTCCATTACGGTAATTGTCATGTTTGCAACACGTGATTACCTGTAGAGATGGAAGGAAAACAGACTACTGATAAAAGACTCATCACAGTTGTCTGTGGAAGTGCCTTTTAATGAATGTGATGAGAGATAAGATTCTTCCTTTATCCTGTGATCACAAAATATTCTTGTCCTAGACTCTTAGCATTAAAGTTGATAAGATTCTCAGAAACTCTTGGAATGCGTGTCCTGCAAAGGAAAACTAAGTAACTAATTAATAAATTAGAGTTTTTCATCAACAGCTTTCTGAATATAAAAAGGTTGTACCTCTTGAATTTGGCATTGTGTCAGTGACAGCCAAGCTTATGGTGATTGTTGTTAGGTTCTTTTTGAACATCCAATGCACATTGTCTTCCAGGAAGATTTTTCATGCATAGAGAAATGTATTTTCTTGTCACATTAGAAATCCTGAAAATTCTCAAACTCACACTCAGTTGATGTGCATACGAAAGCTATCACTGCAATACTTATTTCACGTGGTTTAATAATATCTAAAAATAAAATTCCTACAGAAAGTAATCCGACTATATAGAATGATTAGCACTTTGTCTTTCAATTCAAAAGTTCATGGGTTCGATTTTCTATTCGAGCTTGGGAGCTTGAAGTAGTTAGGTAGTACTTTAAACTTTAACTCCCAGTCTAATTTATTCTCGTGTGCAGTAAAATTGCTATTTTCGAACAAACAAAATTTAAATTTAAAAAACACCAAAGCAAGAAATGAGCCTAACATGAGCACATGGTAAGCCTAAATCTAAGCAATATTATATATATATATATATATATATATATATATAATATCTCAAATTTAATTTATTTCGTTTATTTATTAAAACGAGTTTTTTCATTTTATTTTACATATTTATATAGCTTTAACAGAGTATTTTAACTAATTATTTTGCTTAATTAATATTATACAATAAGCATTTCTTTTAAATATTTTGAATAAAAATGGATACCTTCTGATTATGGTTCTCAATGTTTCTCACTCGTTTAATTAAGCTAGAAGCTAAATAATCAGCATCGTTATTTTGACAGTTCGCGTACTTGATATTTTTAAAGTTGATTCTCAATCAAAACCTGTGTTTCTACCTCGAACATGATTGTTTCTAGTGGTTCGGAATCAACATTGAAAGTTGAATTAGCCCAGTATGAAAAGTGACTATAGAATTATTGCACCAGCATGTTTCCCTGTACCTAGCTCTTAGTTGGGCTCTACCAGTTAGGTGGAAGTAGCTCGATAGGAGTTTTTGTAATTTAAAAGTAGGAATCAAGCAGAAGACCCCCTGTATATTTGACCTTCCACCCACAGAAGTATCATTTCATCTGCGACAACAATGGATGTTTGGTTAAGCTGGGATTCGAACTGACTACCTTCCAGTAACGACAAGGTTGTTATAATCAACCAAGCTACAGAGGCTTCAGTCTCAGTAGAGGGACAATCTAAGCAACTCAACACTTTTTAGCTTAGATGTTTACAGAAGTTTGGAGCCCAGTTCAAGGTGTGAATTCTTTATAAGAGCAGAGTTTGGCACAGTATTTTACACAAGCTTTTTTATTTTTTGTCTCGATCACTTACAATGACAAATGGTAGTGAAACAATTACATTTTTAGGTATGCGAATCAGAAAAGTTGGCATCGGTGATCATCAGACATTGTCTTTGTGGCTCTCACCTGTCAATCGGTGGCACCTTAATGCCCAATCCTGTTGTAGATATCTATTCTTAAAATGATAAAAATATTAAACCAAATCAAATATCTAATGTTTAAATAAATATTCCATTTTTAAATTACATTGTAGTTTAAAATTTTAAGATCATAATTATTCAAATTCGTAGTAAATATATCACTGATTAATTTATTATATACTTTGAACATATACAGGTAATGATAGGTCAAAAGTAAGACGATTGCAAATATTTTATTTTGTTAAAAACTCCTATATTCGTACTTACAGTTTTGATTGTTAATATTTTTAACCATTTATTTGGCACAAGGGAAATGATAAATACAAAATGATGATACATTATTTTGAAGAAATAAATTTTTACGTTTTAAACTTTTGTTATCTATATCTAAAATGTATATTTGTTAATATCTTCAAGCACATTCATTAATAAATGAGTTTTCTCTCTAAGTGATAATCATAATTCTCATGTTACTTTAAAATCTACGAATTAGGGAAATAAAATATGCACTAGATATTACAAAGATTTCTGAATTTTTTTTAAATATAATTAAAATTTTTATTGTTCTTATATTCTGAATATTAACAAAATATATAAATTTTCTGATTTAAACACGTTCTAAAAATATCCTCAATAAAGTAATTTCTACTTTCGATTTCATTTTGTAAGAATTTGATAAAATAAAGCATTTTTTTTATATCCTTCACTTAAAACTATTTTACACATATTGTTAATATTTGAAAACATAGAATGGCATTTTCACAACTTATGTGATTAATTCATTTATATTTGTTAAATTACATTAAAATATTAACAGAAATTTATCTGAGCACAGATATCAAAGTGTTATATTATTCGCTATCAATGTTTATCAACTAAGATGAAAAAATTACTTTTTTTCAACTTGAACATTAAATTTTATTTAAATGTTGTCAAGATATTACATTAAAAATTCTTATATAAATGTTTTTGATAAAATCATCATATATTTAGCTTCTTATTGTATTTTATTTTTGGAATTTTTAATGATGAACACACAAAAATCAGTTCTCACTTTAAATTTTTATGTAGTTCTATCTTTTGGCGAATACAGAAATTATTACAAGATATCAAATTAATACAAACTGGGTTCTATCTCACGCACTTTGCTCAAAAATAGAAAGGTGTTGAATTTCAATTCTGAATGCACAGGGAGAGCTAATCGCTTCATAGTTTGCTTACTGGACTGCAGTTGACCATTCAGTGAGCTCGAATATCACATTGGGTGCGAACATTAGTAATACTTCAGAATTTAATTTATTTATAAACAGTAAGTCCTTGTTGAATCAGCTTCCTCGTGCAAAAGTGTTTGTAGGTTCATAAGCCAACTAAACTTATAAAAAACCTTCAGAAAAATTGTTTAAGTGTTCAGAGTTTTGTCCTTTTAAACAAATGAATTTTGGTCGTTACCTATAAAACGTCAACCTTGAAATCAAATATGCAATACATATTTTTAAATAAATCTTACAATATTTTTTAGCTTTTAAATTGTCCACTATGTATGATCACCTTTAGATTAATCACGATAGTACCACTTTTTTCAAAATGGTATTTGATCCTATCCACACTGTTTATAATGAGAAGCGGAAAAATAATTTGTCTTCGGCATCTTTACATCTATGATGTGTGCTTGAAAATTTTCCGGATTTCTTTTTAATCGACTCTTGAATGTTACCCGTTATCTATGAAATTCCTTGGAAGATAATATTAGGTGCATCTCTTAAAAAGTGCTTTATAAGATTCTCCAGTTACTAATCTGTCTTAAGTGCTATGTCGAAACAATAGAATCTAATTGTTAATTTCATCTAATGAACTTTTATATCAAATGCATTTTTACTCAAATATTACTTTATAAATTCTTACAAATGATAATGCTGAACAATGTACGTTGAACGTGGCAAATTATTAAATTTCGTAAATATTCGATGAAATATGTTGAAAAGTAATATACTGCAACCCTAATTTTTTTTTCAATTTCATTATTATTTTCACAACAATTAAGGTATTAAGTAGTTTTTAGCTCTGAAGTATAAATAAAAATTATAATTCTAGTTCTCATCCTCACTTTTCTTTAAAGAATTTTTTATGTATCAGAAATCACGTGATTAGAGGTAACCTAGTATTGACTTCATTTTATAAAAAAAAATAATAATAATTATAAAGTAATTGTACCACAAGCTTACTTTTTTTTTCATCAATAAAAACTACTGAGTATATTTGTAATCCTTTTTTTTTTTTGTATCTTGAATAATATCAAGCTTAAAATTATTTCTTGTAGTCTAAGAGAAATGTTTTTTAAGTATACATATAAAATTTAATATTTTATTTGCATTTATAAATCAAGTGGAAATTCTGTTATAGTTATGTTGAAAATAATATATTTTATATAAACTTAGTAATATTTCTAAAGCAATTCTGTTTCGATAAATATTTTGATACATGTATTCACTGTTAAAATCATAACTTTTTATTGATTTGCGTCAGATACTAAAAATTAAACTAAATGAATTTGAAAAAATTTATTTTAAAACTTTCACATCATGTTGTATTCCTAATGATTGATAGTAATAAATGATTTTTTTTTACATGAGATATTTGAATAGGCGTGGAAAAACGTGATAATTTCATTCATTTCTATGTGTGGTAATGTAATCTATGAATGAAATAGTACCAGGTAGTCTAAAAGAAACTTTCCCTAAATATACGTCGCTTGTTGCCAAATCGTTTAACAAATCGAAGTGAAAGTTTAGATATAATTATTTGAATGTATGGAGTCCACACAAATTGTGTTAAAACAATAAACCTCTTACTGTAACGGCTACAGTAACAAAGTTTCGAAGTTTTCGAATGGCAACACCCACTCTGTTTGTGTGTAATTGATCAGAGCCTGGAAGAATCTTAAATGGATTTGAAACGAGACACGTATGATGTAATTTAGCAGTGAAAAACATTTACAAAGAAGATCATTATAAAGATCCAATTATAATAAAAGGGAAGGTGCATTGATGCACTTTGCATAATTCACTGGGATAGGTAGAAACACCAATCACAGAACACTCTTGCAAAGTACTGCTTGTGATATAAGCAGTGTGGGAAGATTATTTCTTCATAGTCGTGCTAATCCGTCTAGCCTCGAGCGAAGAAGCTGTGGCTTTCGGGGAAACAGCAAGGTGAATTAATAAAGCTGTTTTAACTGAGAGGAGAAAATGCCGTCGAAGAAGTGCGAGTTTATCATCGAAATAATAAGCTGAAACAAAGGTAAGTAATTTGGTAAAGAAATTTGAAGAAATAGGATGCACATATGATAAACCACGATATAGACGACCCCGTGTTCCTGTTACAATTGTTGCGCGGAAGTGCATCATTCAATTACAACAGATCCATTGCAAACAGCGGACCTGGCACCACAAAACCCAACAAACTAACCATTGCAAACAGCAAGAAGTGTTTCCCGTTTTGGAAGTATCGAAAAATGACAGTTCTCTTAATTATGCGCTCTATTTCGCGGATATTTTTTTTATCGATTCCAGCGCGTTTAGGCGTTGGAAACTGAAGACAACCAACGAAAAATTTCCTCGTCAGCGAAGAATTTCCTCGTCAGATATGAAGTTAACATGTGGCCTCTGCAGATATTATGGGCGGATGAAGCACATTTCACCCTGACCGGGAACTAACTTATATAACTGCGTTCATTGCAATGGAGAGAATCCTCAATGTGGTACCCGTGTCTTTATATGTGATGTGACGTCGCAGGGACATTCATTTTGGGTCCTTATTTCTTCAAAGAAGTCACATCCAGTGATATAAAAACGTGCTCAATCACAGGTGTTCGATTTAAAGCAATGTTAGAGAATTACGGCAGCGAAATGTCATTAATCACATTGTAAGAATGCGAGATGATCCTCCTCCACACATTGCCAGAAGTGTTCGATAAGCGCTGCAACAGCATATTAATGATAGTCATCACGTGTACCTTTGCGTTTCTTGGCCACCTCGTTCCCCCAACCTCATTATGGTATATTTTCTGGTACTGGGGTTATCTGAAATCTAAGGTGTATGCATCAAATCCTCGGAATTGAATCCTGTCAGAATTGAAAGATACCATAAAATGGGAAATTCTACAAATTCCTCCTGCCATGATATGTTCGTCATTGTTATAAGCAATCTCCCGCAATCAATCCGTTTATCGTCTACAAAGGTGGCTACTTTGGAACTAGTAATTCAAAAAAGTTTTTTCTCTCCTTCTGTTATCATTTGTTCTTTATGATGCTCTTCTTTGCAAATGTTTTACGTCATACGTGTCTCGTTTCAACGCCATTTAAGGAATTAGAACATCCTTCTTTGACATTTTATTCTTATACATAAGATAAATTCTAAAAAATTTTTAAGGGAAACGTTTTAATGTTTTATTTCGTGGTGTAGTTGACAAAGAATTTTTAATACTTCACTCAATCATTTTTAGTGAAATAGTTAATCAAAGAAAGACGAATGATGATACCCCAAGGAGGTGGATATCATTTTACTTAATATTCAATTGAATAAAATTTCACATCAAATTTAAACGTCAAAAAATGCAGTAGAAGCAAACCTGATTATTATAATTGTTATTCAAAATAAATTTTAAAATCATGTTTTCAGTTAATAACATGTGCATACGATAAAAGGATAATCAAACTGGAAAAGAAAGTTGTCAATTAAATTATATTTATTATAAAAAAAAAGTTTGAGTTACTCTATTCGTAAATAAAGTTCAGAGAGTTACTATATCTCTGGGTGTCTTTATTTATCTACACTATTTTAAAAATTGTAAACATGTCATACTTTAAAGACATCTTCTATATCATTTGGTGAGTTACAAAATTTGTAAATAGTCTTTCCGGAAAAAATATACGTTTACCAAGCGATAAAGTATGTTTTCTGATAAGTCATATATGAATTGATTGGAATTTTTCCTATAAAAATTTATCATTGTCGTACACTTGTATCCATTCTTTTGTAATGGAGAATCCATTATAAAACAAAATACATTGTACAGACACTAAATAATAAGGAAATTTTTAACAAAAAATTACGAAATTAATAAACAATTAAATAAATAATGCTAATCATTCAATCCTTAGCCTCCATGTAACATGCGTTTTAAAATTTTTTGGAACCTGAGTTTCTCAAAGCAAAACTTTAATAATACATATAATAAGGATTTCAAAATTTTAGCTAAATGCTTACTGAAATAAAATTGCTCACCTTTGTAGATTATCATTGCATGTTGAACCAAGCTTGCTACACATAGTTGATGCTTAGGTCTTTGATTCAACAGCTCAAGGATTCGAATCATTCTTTGGTCTTTTGGTTGTTGCTTGGAAACTGTTGGTTCTAATAACCCTAGTATGCAGAAAATGATCGTTAAGTGACAAACAAATCCAAATTATGATCATTAATATTTCATTTAAACTTCATTTTCAAAAAGTAATAAATTAATAACAGTACCGGACGCACTTTTGCTGAGCAGATGGATAAATAGTGAACTCTGATTTTCTAATGCACTATTTCTCTAGTTCTTATGATGTACATTAATGCTGATATTTGAAAGATACTAGTGTTAATATCTATGATGCAAATGTTTGTGGGTTGTCCATTTTACAGCATAAGCGATTTATTGTTTTGCTTTCTTACGCAAAAAGTGATTGTTGAAAAAAAAATATTACCTAATCAAATGTGCTCTTTTAATTCAGTGCAAAAAATTAAAAAATAAAAAATCAATTTATAAATAATAAGACATTAATTCGTTTGTGTTATTTTTTTAAATTTTAATTCAGTGTAATATTTTATCAATATCCCCCATTTCTATTTAAAGCTGCATTTTCAAAAAATGCTTTAATATCTTTTTTAAAATGCATAAGTCTTATTAAACCAGTACATTATTTTGACTTGTCGTTCATTTTTCAAAGAAAAAAGGTATATTTACTCATTTGCTTTGCTGAGTACTGAAAAGTTCAAACAAGACTAGCTTAAAAGCTTCTTTTTTTCCTTCTTTGAAAGAAGTCTTATGCTCAGATCTAAACATCTGATAGCTTTTCCGGGACGTAATTTCATTATCTTACCTCCACTACGGCTTTTTCTTCCACTTAACGAAAGACTCGGAAATTCCTAAGTCAATTCCTTAACTTAGTGTAATTGACGCAGGGGAAACATCGTTTTAAAACTTTTGCTTGAGTGTTTTGAAATATGATTAGGGAAAGGTACTGTAAGAAAAATTACTCAACTAGTCCTTTTCAATAGTATTTTTAAATTGTAAACACGCACACAAAGCAATCCAGAAAGTTTTTAAGTTAAAGATGAAAAATTTCCTGACTATTCTTTCTGTTGAATTTATTTATTAATCTTCAAATTGCTATATAATTTATAAAATATGAAAAATAGTTTATTTTCGTCGTTCATCCAGAGTGTCTATGAAATTCCTGACATAGTTAGTATTTATTAACTAATAAGAAAGTGCATAAATATTCTATGATATGTATTCTATGAAAACTTATCTTTTGCCTTTGGTTCAACAGATCGTGGGTTCGAATTTCACCTTGGGTATGGATGTTTATTGTGGTTCGGAATCCCCTTTAAACAGTAGTTTGCCGATCTAATTTAGGCACCGTATGTAAAAAATGGTGGTTGAGCGATAAACAAACTTAGAAAACTTATATTTTTTTAATGTGAAATTCTGTTTTTAAAAAAAAATTTAATTCCGTGTTTTTATTATATTTTCCCATTTAGTAGATTTTTAAAATATAATCTTCAAGTGAAATGGGTTAAAATGGAAATTGTTTTCAATTATCTTTTTTTATCTTCTACTTTGACCACTTCACGGAAAGATGAATTGGACATTTTCTTAGGGATTCAGAACACCCAATAAAATACCTCAAAACTTTTCCTTTGGGTATTCGTAAGAAACATTGCTTACCGAAGAAATCACGAGTATTACTAAACAAGAGCACAGAATTAAGACAGCAATAATAAACAAGACTCTTCATCACTAGTGTGAAATCGACTGCCGTCAAGATATTCCTATTGCGATGAGGGGAACACGTGTAAAAACCTATTGTCAAGAGAGTCTTTAAACTTTTTAATTCTTCTAAACATTAATGTTATTAATTTAAATTTTCATATTATTATTATTATTAAAAGGGAATAAACATCTTAAGTTAGACATTTTATAAGCATTGTGTATCTTTATATCACCCAAGTTTTATTTCTGAACTAAAACCTTTGTTAAAAAGATGTTTTAACTAAATAAAATTTGTAAATTATAAGTTTAATAAGTATAAATAATATTTGGTAATAGAGTTACGTTCAAGTATATCTTAAACTTTGTTTCTTTTGGCAGTATAAGTTATCATTAACAAGTCAAATTATATTTACGAACTTGTAATTCAATTTGTTTTATTTCAGCGTTCTTTTCTTTCATTTACTACTCTGAACTGAAAAATGAATGTTAAACACTCTGGTATTAAATTCAAAATCTCGTGAATTTGTGTTTATATGTGGTGTTTATAGACGTGAATATTTGTGACTAGACTGTTTAAAATGGTCTGAATTCATTTCAAACAGAGTTAGAGCCGCCCAACCTGTCTAGTGGTTAGCGTACCTGACTACAGATGGGTGGGACTTGGGTTCGAATCCTGGCTATGGCATGGATTTACTTTTTCTCTCTCTTTCTTGTCTTTGTCCTTTCTATGTGTGTGTGTGTGTGTGTGAATGGTTGCCTACCTATAACCGGGTATCTATGACATGTGTGTACTGAGGAAGTCGGATTCCACACCAAATATGGTTCAGTTGGAAAAGTGGAACAGCGCACCCCATATTGCCAGCGTGGCTGTCACACGACGACAACAACAACAACAGAGTTAGAACAAACCATATCAGTCTTCATGTATATAAAGTGGGACCACAAAGGAACAAACAACTACCAACTAATCTTCTCATTTATTATATGCTTGATTAATTAAACTTATTTTAACGTGCTATTTCTCTAAACCACTTTCATTATTTAATAAAAGTATTTTACGAGTATTTGTATTATAATTAATATTTGATTTATAAACAATGAAACCATTGACTGATATAGAATAATTGATGAAGTTAACAACTTGTATATCAAATAATTTTAAGATGAAAATTCCAGACAAGTTAAAAATTTGGCTTCCATAATAGAAGACAAATATTCTTTTTTGTGAAAATAAAATTCTTAGTTAGGATTTATCGACACTTATTAAAATTAAAAATTCAATGTACTTCTAAGTTTCTTTAGAGACATCAATACCATTCATTAACTGAATAATATATCTTCATCCACTAACAGCATTTATACAATACTATATTTCTGTAAGTATAAAAGCCCAAAAGTAAAATGTTATTTTAATTTAAGCTGATTATACTATTTTAAATTCCTGATTTCACCTTTTATTGCGATTTACATAACAAATTAAATATGTTATGCTTTTAATGCAATAAAACGAATAAAAACTAGAAAAATTCAGTGAATTGACTGTCATTATCGATTAAATTAATATACTTTAATCCAATTAAAAAAAATTTCATTTGATTCATCTCATTAAAATAAGAGTTATGGCGAAATGTTTTTCAAACTAGCAATAACTATACAACAAATTTAAAAATAAATTTTATTTTAAATAGTTTTACTTTATTCCAATGCGGATTTGACAATTTATTTCTACCAACCGTTTCTGACCGAGTTGGTAATAGAATGGTTAGCGCTCTGACTTTTATTTCAACATTTTGTGAAGCTGATATCCGAATGTTTAGTGCTTTTGCCTTCGTTTCAATAGTTTGTAGGTTCAATTCTCACTTCGAGTTGAATTTTAGCCGGGATTCGGAATCCACTTTAAGCTCCAGTCTTAATTAGCCCTCGTTAGCAAAGAATTACTGTTGAACTACAGATATCTTTTGAAAAATAATACTTTGATTTTTAATAATTACTAATACTATAATTTTTTTAATTCATTTCTAATGCTCTTTCTCTGTACTAATATTGTCGATATTTTATATAGTTTGTAGTCTTATTGAAATTTTATTTTCTAGTTAAATTATTATCAAAATAAAAAAATTATTCAAAATTAAGAATTTTTATCTTAGAAATAATTTTTGCTTTTCTAATATAATAGTTTTATCCGCAAAATCTTTTTTATTGGATTATAACTTTCAGTGGAACAGTTTTTGTTACTGAAGTTTACCAACTTGATGAATTATTTTTTCCACACACTTTTATAGTCTTGGTAAAAGAAATGATAATTAATTATTTTAAATATGTAATTGCAAAAGTTAGTTCAATATACCAAATGATTTCTTCCATAAAATTTCTTTTAGTATTATCCTTCATAAAATATTTTCAAAATTAACATAATTTTATTCTTATTACTAAATTAAGTAACTTTTACATTTACAATTAATGTGTAATTCTTGAAAACTTTTACAATTAATGTGACTGGGTCGAATTGGCAGTAATTTTTCTTTGGTCCAACAGTTAATAGGTTCGAATTCTGCTTTGAGGTAGAATCTTTTTAGTTGTTCGGAATCCATATTAAATTGTATGCGTGTCCCTGTCTAAACCAATTAAAGTGCAAAAAGCGACTGTTGAGCTACAAACAAACCTTAAACAATAGGAAATATTTAATTGAGCTTTAAACACGAATACAGTTTTGACTCATAAAAAATTATTTCTATCAAAATAATTTTTTTAAATATAATGCCTAGAATGCAATTTTTATCTTAATTTATTTCAAATTAAAGGAATATATGTTTCAATTTTATATTAAAAAATATAAAACTTTGATAAATAAATCATTTTACTTTATCTCCTAACACATTATTCTAATGTGAGGAAATAATTTATATTTTTTATATAGACATGTTGAAAAAATGTTAAAACTTTACTGTCATATTTCATAAAATAGTTTTTCCAACTTTTACTTTTGCTATTAACCCCTTTATGTCCCATGTTAACAATCTCAGCAAACTGAAGTTATGTCAAATCATATACTTGTCGGCAACAATCGTTATTTACTTATATATTCTTCTTCATTGACAGAAGAATGTATTAGTTTTTGTTAGCTGTATACTGAAACCTTTTAGATCTTGTAAAGATATGGTGGGAAAGTATTAAGATTTTTAAACTTATCAAGAGATCGTATTAGAAAAATTCTTCTCATCCTTTAAAAAAAAATTTTTGTTTTGTTTAGTTGAGATGATTAATGTATTAGGTTTGCTGTGATGTATTAATGTTTTACATATATTAATTTTTGTATTCTAAGTACCCCTAAAATAATTTTTTTTATATCTGATTATAATTAAATATTAAATTTTGAGATTTTTCATTTTTTTCACGTTTAACATTTTTTGGCTCTTAATTTATAAAATTCTCATCTAAATCAATCGACTACATATAACAGTCAGTTGAAATTTTAAGTTGTAACAATTATAATAACAAAATAAATATTTCTG
>JAPDSC010097038.1:0-31180 GCA_026290005.1 Latrodectus geometricus
AAAATATCTGCAATATGAAAAAAAATGGATTTAATAAGGGCAATATGTTGGGAGACAATTATCCATTAATTTTTTAAGGGTGCTCAAAAATATATTTAGAAGACACTAGACTCATTAAGATAAATACTTCTATTAACATTTACAAAGCATTAGAGAATAATCAATCTATACAAAACAACAAAAAATTAATTTACAATCCAAACATGGTTTTAACGCACAAAATACTTATTTATGTGATGATAAAACATTCCTTTAGCATTTGAAGCTAAGACATGTTAAAACACATAGTGCAATAATTATTATTTTCAAATTTTTTATAATGTAGGAATATAAGTCAATAGAATTACCAAATACTGAAAAAAGAATCATCGTTTCTTAAAAACAATCACACATTTTTAATTTTAATTTAAAAAACGACAGTATTATATAGAATTAAAATTCATCATGGGCATAGCATTCCAAAATTTGAAAGATTAATAATCTGAAGTACATTTTTTTTTCAAAAACTAATCGCACTAAAACATTTTCTTCCATATTAAATTGACTCATTATATAAAAATTTACAGGATACTAAATATGTTGAAGAAACTTTTATTCCATTTTAAATATTATCTTCAAAAATAGTACAATTTTTGATACTTTTCTTATATTTCTCTAGTAATACAGAAAAATTGCTAATTATAATTAACTTATTTCTTTATTTTAGGTTATTCTTTAATCATAATAATTTTCATGGTCGAAAATTGCTTAGAAAAAATTATAATGCGTTAAAAACATAAACTGCACATTATGCAAAAATATTTATTTACATTTACTATATTTTATTGAACTTAAGCTGAAATTATTTATATTTTGTAATCAAATACAGCTAATTTACTGGCAGAAAAGTAGAGGCCGTAAGTTTTGAAGAATTAATAATGTTTCTTAAGAATATGTCAGATGTTAAAAGATTATTAACGAAAAATCATTCAATTATAACAAGATATGGGTTTCTCTCCCCTTAAGAAAAGCCATAAATGATTAAAAAAATCGGAAGAATAGAGTTAAAAGTCCTGCATGTAGTAACCGTTAATTAAATTAATGATAATTACATTAATTCCAATAAAGAGAAAAAAACATCATCTCATAAATGAAGTTTCCTGTTCCAATAAGGAACTCAAATTATTCTTCACATTCTCATAAAATAAAAAAATACTTATTATAATCTCAGATAATGATCAACAATAGGTTTCGAAGTAATTTTCAATAAAGAAAACAATTTTCTGAAATTAGTTTTGACTATCTCATGGATTAGAAATATTATTTTATAAATTTAAAGATTAGTAATAATTTTTTGAAAATATTTTTTCTCTTTTTAAATAAATTATTAATTTCAACCAATAGGTTGATTTTAATATTACAATTAGAAATGTTACATAAAATAATTAAACTGTAAAAAAAGTACATAGGAAAGCAGAATTAATAACAATATTTTCAACTTTTAAGTATAAGTTTTATTTTTGATAATATATTTCAAATAAAAATACTAACTATGAAATTAAAGCACACTTACTAGTTTATCTTTATTTATTATATTTTAATGTGATGTAAATGTTTGAAAAAATACTTTATATGATATAAGTTTTTAATAATGAAAATATGATCAAATCGATCATAAAATATTTGATGAATTAAACTTAATAACATAACAATCTAAGGCAAATATCTTATAAAATTAAATTATAAATATTTAAATTGATTGGTATGCAGAAGTTCAAAATTTGTAAATTTAAATTTATTTAATATTAAAGAACTCATAATGAGTTTCCAGCACATTTATTATTTAATCTTTATTCACTACTAATATTTTTTAGGATATAAATGTGCAAAAGAATAATAAAAAAAACTTCATGTGAAACAAATGCTTTAAAGTTTTAATAATGAATATGATCAAATGTTTTAATAATGAATTTGACAGTGGACAATTTAAAAATTTTAGACTGATGTAAATCATTTTTGTTACATATATTTAACTTCTGGAAGTAATTCTAATAAAATATTTGCTATAGTCATTAGTGACAAATAAACAAGTCCTAAAAACTTCAAAGCATTCACTTTGACAACTGTGCAGGGAGAAAGAAAATTCCTGATAATCATATTCCTCTTATTCAGCAATAGCAGATATTTAGCCAATAAATATTTACCCTGAAAAGCATTGTCTTATCTCTAGTATCTTGGTGCACTTTGATAATACGAAATGGAGAGTCTAATACTATCAATCTAATATAACTCATTTGAGAGTCCTCTTTGATTTTTTTTTCCAGAAATAATTTTCATAAACAATGGATCATGTTTTCACAACGTAAGAAAACCCTAGTACTATCATTTATTTTATTATACTAGTATTCATCATTTATTTTTAGTGTTTAGAGTAGTAAATTGATTAATTTTAAAAATGAATAGCAAAGATTCTAATAATATAAATATTCTATAATTTATCTGCAAGTACTCCATGATTTTATCTTCTAGGAATAATTTATAAATGTTGGATTAAATTGGTACAATGAAGAAAAACGTCTAAGTACTGTATACGGATTCTTCCTGTCCATATAAAAAGACTATATTTTTCTCTAATATATAGGTCAGGATTTCGATTGCATCTGTGTATTAACAGCAAGAAATGTTTGTTGTCCTTCTGTGTTTTCCAGACATGTTTGTTGTTGGGATTTTATTACAAATTACTCAAATGTCTCTTGTGACTGGCAAGTGACTCAATTTTAATGAAAGTCCTAGCTTTAAAATAAAGTGTGGATTCTTTAAAAGTTTGACGACTTCAATCTATCAGGTTGATTACTATAATTCTATCATCCCAATGATGTTTTTGCGATGTATAAATATTCATTTTTCGTAATTTAATAGTGAAGGTGATCAAAGAAAGAGCAGACAATTTTAAAGAATATTATCTTACCATTTGACAAATCTATTTTGATATATTTTAAATTTATTTTCGAAAAAAATGTTTTAATATTGAAATAGCAAAGTTGCATTTTTTTTATTTTTAGACAGCCACTGTTAAACATTTTAGATTATTATCATTCTTCTAATATTCTTCCAATAATTCTCTCCCAAGCACTGTTAAATTTTCAGAGATATATTTAGTTTATATAACCAAAGGATCATTTAATGTGTTTCTGAAATTAAATTTGCAATAATAATAATGTTTTATAATTTATTTTAATTTAATATTATTTGATATTTTGTTTTCTTGAATGTTTCTTGAATTCGTCATTTTTTTATTCTTGACCGAATTCAAATTGATGCTAAAATTTATGTGGAATTTCTTAAGGCTGTTTAGAAGAACTTTAAACTTAGAAAAAATTATATTTGCTTATAAAATTTATTATTATTTGCATCACTTGTATATGGTGAATGTTCTTTTTAATCGTTGTTTTACTATGCCTACGAGCGTGTAAATCAAACATTTTTCATTGATTACTAAAAAAGTAAATAGGAGTAATAATCACAAAAGAAATTCTATTTTGTCTGATCTCAGTATTTGTACTGAATTTGTATTTTTATGTGCCTATATTGGAAAAAATGAGAACTTAAGAAAAGTATTATAAGGCTCTTGCAAAGGATTATCCCAAGTTTCTCGGATTTCAGACTTCTGCCTGTATTCATATTTCTAGAATTCAATCACGTTAAAAGTTCTGCAAGAAGCAATCGGGAAAATATTGTCCTCAGTTCACTTCACATCACTTTCATGGGCAAAAGGAAAATAGAATGCATTGTCATAGAAAAGATTTTTTTAAAGTAAAAATATTTTTATGAATACTATTCGTAGAAAGCATATCTCAAGAAAACATATTTTCCATTTCCTTTACTACTTGAAAAAAAATGGAAATGGCAACAATGAATTGTTTGCATAGCGGACGATTAATCTTTTGCGAATATCTTTCTTGAAAAGCCATCCATCTCTAAGCATCTAAAAAAATAATACCGGCTTATCAGCTAAAGAAAATAAACAACATATTTGCATGGAGTTTTATGCTGACACCTTTTTGTACAATAATATTTTGTCAAATTGATTAAAAACAGGATTTAGTTTTGCCTAAAAGAATAAATGAATTTAGTTTTGCTTAAAATAAATTTTGAATTACCATTGATAAATAATTTAATAATATTTGCAATTGTGTATTTTTAAAGTTTAAGGGAAAATTTCAAAATTTGGGATATTTTTAAATTATAAAAATGCCCATATATCTTGTAATTATGTCTTTTACAATAGTCGAAATGCATTGCATGTTTTTGCAATACTTTTAATATTAATGAGTATATCACAGTTCATGAGAATATTAACTATCCCTTTCAACAAGTACCACAGTATAATCTTAAAGTAACACATCAAAACTTAAAACATGTTTCATATTAAGTTTTTTTTTTTTTATATGAACATATTTAATAAATAATCAAACTGTGTTTTCCTTTTTTTTTTTTTGTAACATATTTTGTAATGCTAAATTGCCAAGTTTTAGGTTTTTCTCTATGAAAATAATAATTTTTTTTTAATTTTCTTATAAGGAATGCATTAAAAATTACAATATTCTAATGTTAAAAATATTAAATTTTTTTATTTTTTAAATTTGTAGTGAGTATTTAATTTTACAGACTTTTTTACATTTTTTTGCCTGCCTAAGAATGCAGAAAAAGAATTTGACTATAAAATTTTTGTTCATCGCTGAATAACTTTGATGAACATTCAAATCATTTTTTTTCTTGTTTCTTATTCTAAAATGTTTCAAGCAAAATTGACATTCGAGTTACTAATCATTTATTTGAATTTTATCTCTGTTACCGTGAAAGACCAAAATCAGAGAATGTCGACATTCACCGGTGAATGTCAACACATACCAAAAACGTTGGTACAATTGATTACATTTCTTGCACTTTCGGACCATCGCCGGTATATGTCGACAATCACAGACAAGCTTTGGTGGAATTTGAAAAGATGATTAAAGAGCTCGAAAAGGAGATAACAGAAGGCAACGTCAACAAAGAGGTGCGGCCTAGAGCATTTAATTTGTTTTTAATTTGTTTGTTGTCAGGTTTGTCCCGCGGGTTAAAAATCCTCTACACTTCCTCTACTCACCGTGATTGGTCACTCCTCCTTTCTAAGAGAGGCGTTAAGTTACGTCACACATGTGACATTTTTCACGCCTGAAATATTGAGATAAGAAAATAAAAATCTGCATTTCTCCTCTCCGGATAAGGAGAGATGAAACGCATATTCAAGATTCACCATTAGTGCATTGTGGATGTCGACATTTGCCGGTGTAAGTGAGAAATGAGGATATCTAGCAAATATTTCGGACATACACCAAGCGACTACGTGAATGTTGACATTCACCAGCGAATGTCGACATTCTCCAGATTTCGGACTTTCACGGTAACATCTCCAATAAATTATTATGGAGGAATATTTCTCCAATAAAATACGATTTGACTTAAATTTTTATGCGAACAAGCAAAACTATTTTATTTAGATTATGAAATATCTTGTTCGAAGGGATTGCATGTTTTGAAAAATATGTAAATCTTCAAAGCAATTTTTAAATGCTGAGTTTCTATGGTATTTTTAATATTTTCAAAAATATTTCCATAAAAAATTAAAAAAGATTATGTTTTAACAATCAACAATCTGAAATTCCTAATAGAATAAAAGTAAATTCCCTCACTTTAAAAATATTTTTGAAAAAGTATTAAAAAAATTTAATATTGTTTATAAAAATTTGGAACATTTTAATTTTTTACTATATGACTGTTTTTTATCAATAAGGTGTAATATATTATTTTTTTAAATTAACATAAAATAATTGAGATAAGTTTTCATCATTGTGTATAAAAATAAATGAAATGACGATATTCAAGTACTTTTGATATCCGGTATCCCTTAAATTTTATACTAATAAATATTACAAATGGCTACTAACAAATAATGAAACTTCTAGTTTACAGTATTTATATTGAGAAATTACATAATTATGGAGAAGGAGATACATTTTATTCTAAAACAAGAAATTCAGAGATTTCTGTTAAACAGTTTGAAAGCAAATGTTATTAAGTTAATGAATTGATGTGAGAAAATAAAATTTCAGTTGTTAAATTCAAAAGAAGTAATTCTTTTACCTCGTATTTATCTTCGAATTACAGTGCAGACAATTGCCTTATTTATCTAGCATAGAGTTTCAAAGAAAAATTGGGAAACTCCCATGCAATTTCAAACAATTCATTGTTTGAAATTGTATACAGGTTTGAGAAAACTTTAAAGCTCTAACTAATTTTACTCATCTTTTCAATGATGGAACATTTACATCTTCTCTGTTTTTATAAAACTTCATTCTAATAATAATAAATAGTACATAATTTTATTAAACAGTACATAATTTATTATAATTATTTACTATAATTTAAATAGTACATAATTTATTTAAAAATACATAGTTTTAAATTGAAAATTAACTCAATATTTCTATAAAAAAACTATATATAACCTGAAGGACACTTAAAATAATTTAATAATGTGCTAATAAATCATCGTAAATTCATAGAATCATATTTAACTTGCTAAGCTCATTTTTAACATAAAATAAATTGCAAAGTACGTTGAAGTCACGTTTAAGTAAATTTAAAATACGTCATAATTTTTATACATAGTAACAGCAAGCACTTCTAACTTACCAAAATTACAATTGGGTGGGAAAATACGTGTGTTCATTTTTTTGAAAACAATCAGAAAATAATTTAAATGTATTTATAAAATGACCACTAATAAAAAATTATTTATCTTCAATACCATGGTTCAATCACAAGATACTTACAATAAATAATCTTCAATATTTCTAAAATGTCCGGAATAATACGTTTTATACAAACTAGTTTACAAGCGTTGTTTACAAAATAATAATAATAATAATAATAATAATAATTTTAAATAAAGTAGCATGTCTCTTTATACATTTAAAAACTGAATCAGATTATTATGCATTTAAAAAGGAATATAGCAAAATAAGTGATTAGATAATATAAAAAATTTGTAACACAAAATAAGTCCACTATTTACGAAAGTGGAAATAAAGAAATAAAGCATGGAATAGTAAATTCTGGTAAATAAGCTTGAATTTATCTGAAGTGAAGTATTTGTAAATTATTGTGAAACTCAACACACACACAAAATGTTTCAATAACTGTGCAACAAAAACTTACTAACCTTTCGCTATTTCTCTGGCAATGAAAACACACAAATCCAGGTATAAATAAAACTTATTTTATCGATAATGTTGTATTGGAGATACAATAAATTTCCTCCTATCAAAAACAAGTAGATAAGTTTCACGTCTTACTACCAGAAATCATTCTCAATGCTTAGAATGAAAAAAAAAATGAAATGATTATGAATAATACGTTTCGTTAGAATAATACGTTTCGACCATAATGAAATATTATTTTATTAGTGCCTTGAATTAAATGGGGAAAATACGCGTACACACTTCTGAATTTATGATTTAAATTGAAAAGGGGAATTTCCCGAGAAATATGATTTCTAATATATATATTTCACACAATAAATTGAAATTTTATCACATGAAATGATAAACAGATATAATTTCTAATACATATATTTCACATGATAAATTGAAATTTTAATATTTTTGATTAATTTATTAATATAATTTTTTCTTTCATCAGAAAAACTACATGACTGCCATATTAAATCATAATTAAAATAGAATTAAACAACAAATCAAGATTTCCAATTTGTATCTTAGGAAATTTTCATTGTGTATTCTTAAATTTTCATTTATGACACGTAATTATCTTACTTCTTTTTTAAACAGAAATTACTTAAGAACAATTTGTTTATAATTGTCTAATGACACAAAGGTAAAATGGATCATTGCTGCTGATAAAAATGAATCTAAATATTGAAGAATTATTTTAATCAATTAACAACGTCAAAAAGTCCTTAAAAAGAATTATAATTTCCTGCTGACTTATTATAAAAGTGAAATTTCTACTAGCTTTGTCAGTACTTGTATGATACTTAGTTGACTTAAGTATGCAATGACTGCTTGTGTGCTCCATTATATTCCACGGTTCCATTAACCATAAAAGTGTTTCCACTAACTTCCATGAATTCATTTAACATGTTTTCCATAAACGTGTTTTTGGATACAATCTTATTATCTCAGTGGAATAAAAGGGTTACAAACACCATTTAATAAATCAAGAAAATCAAATTTTGGAAATTATTTTATTCCCATGATAAATTTTAAGTAATAGGGCTAGAGATCATGACATAGTAGAAATCATGCAATAAGCAGCAAAATAATTAATGTCATTATAAAGTAAGATTATTAATTTAAACTGTTAATAATTAAGCACATTAAAGTACTTTAATTGAGCTTTCACTATATATTAAAATATTTTTTGAAAAAGAATTAAATTCTAATAGAAAAATGATTTTATTTTTCTAATTAAGCATTTTTTGTTTGAAAATATTGCACTTATTTTATTTTGCTTGTATTAGTTCCTTTTAACAAAATTTCAAAATTAAAGTACATTTTAATTAATTAAATTCACCAAGAAAAATCGCATATTTTATTTGATAAATAATATTTTTAGCATTCTAATTGTTAACTTTCTGAAACAGTTGATGAGATTAAATCTGCTTAAGATCAATTATATGTGTTATTTTATCAGTAAATGAGATACTTTAGCAATAAACAATCTTATCAGTATTACAGGACTTATTAATTTTATTTTTGTATTTAGTAACGTAGAAATGAGAACAGTTTTATCCATTTGAATGAAATCTAAAAACCGAAGCATATAATAATTGGCATTCTCATCACACCTGTGACCTTTTAAAATAAATCATAATCTTTTTTACAATTGATGAATACTTACATTTTTTCCCCTTAAAAAAATTTATCTTCATTAATTTCTCTCGCCTTATTTTCTTGTTTACCTTTAAACACTGTTATAAATTAAGATAATTGACCATTGAAATTGGCTGTAATTATTTTCTAAGAGAATGCAAAATTTATATTCCCTTTCTATTACAAAAGAATAGTTTACAGAACAGTAAAAGAGAATGAATTTTTAACAAGATATACAGTTGTAGAATATAATTACCAAAAGTTATGCAAATAAAGGTATATTTTTGTAATTATAAATATATTCAAGTGCTTCCTAATTATTAAATATATTTAAATATTCATGTTATACTGGAGCTATATAACGTTATTTTCACAGATTCTTAGAACGGTCTATTATGAATTTTTTAAGGAATACATTTACACCACAAGGTGAATCCTAAATCTGACTAAACTGTAGAATGCTTCCTCTTTATAAACTTTAAAGTTACTGTATGTACTTTCCTGCATTATGTATTTTCTTAAAATACCGTCAAGCGCCATATGTTTCATTACTTCTTACAAAAAAATTCATATAAATAAACGTGAACTATAAAATATGTTTTCAGACACTATATTTTATTACAATATATCATGATTTGATAAGGGATCACATATACATATTATAATTTTGTAAAATTATCATACGTTTTAATTATAGGAAGAATGCTAAAATACCCTTACACCTTAAAGTAAATTTCAAATTTTTAAAATCATTATAAGCTACAAGCCCAAGATGGATACTACAAGCCCAAGATGGTATTTAGCTAACGAATTGTTCAGCTGAACTGAAGAGATGAGCACTAACCGTCCAAACCCAAACCAGAACTTTAGGTGAAGTATTTTTATGTAAAGAACTTTATGTAAATAATATTTAATTAAGAAGGTAGTTAATAATTTTTTAATCATATTTTTTGAAAATTTGGAATTTAATATTTTATACTTTTTTAGAATAGTTACTGTGATTAGAAAAGAAATTGTATATTAATGCAAAATTATTGGAAGAAAAATTCATTTTAAACTTCCTTTTCCGTATATTCAATTTAAATATATAAATCTGTAAGCACATTTTATAAAAGTAGTTTACACTTATTCAAAATTGTCTATAGATTAAATAAACTGTTTAAATTTTACTGATCATTAACATTACACATGTGTAAATATGTAAATTTTATAATAGTTCAATACCATAATTCTAAAATGATTTTGATTTTTCGTAACATTAAAATAATTAATTTCATGCATGACGTTCATAGGAAGGTTTTCCTAAATAATAGAAATTATTTAGATAAATCATGAATAAAAAATGATTTTGTACTGTTTCAAAGAAAATTGTCTTAAGATTTGTATTTGTAAAATGCATTTCTAAAAAAACATTAAAACAACTACATTTCTGAAATATGATTATAAGTAAAATAATTAAGAGTGATAAAATTAGATAATTATAATAGTAATTTAGTTTACAATATTACAGTTAGTGTGCCAAATTTTTCTTGCAGTCCCTAAATACTTCCTAAAATAAACAAATCAATCTGTTCCAAGAATAATGGAGTGAATAACCAACCAACGTGATTATTTATAGCTTTTTAATAAATTGCTATTCAACTGACGACATTTTTGTAAGATGCTCCAACTGTTGAAACTTTTATATTTTGGAATTTTATGATTATCTAATATTGTTTACAATGAGGAATTATTGTGAATAGCGTAAAACTGATTAGAAATGCCAATAGTAGTTACTTTTCTCATCCTGTGATATATTTTCTAATCGAATTCCAATGAATGCAATAAAACGTAGCATTTATTTCTAAGAAATAGACTATCCTGGCTCATTACAATTATTTTTATCGACCCGAGTCTTTTACGATACAAAGAGCCCAATCAGGTTAATAAAATGCACCTGAATCTGAAATCTTTATCATGTAAAATAGTCAAGATGTCATTAATATCGACATTATTTTATTTATTAAATTATCTGTTAAATTATTTTGATTGCATTTCCACTTGTATTTGTTAAAATAGTGAATGAATTTAATATTTTAGAAGAGAGAAAAACCAAAAAAATAAAATAAATTATATACCTGATTTGATACTTAGATTTGTCAACTTGAGAAATTAAATATATGTGATCTCGAGCCTAATTTATTAAGAATGCGTTAAAGGATTAGGGTTCATATATTGTCACTAAAGTTATTAGGAAAAGACAGAAATATATCTTTATATATCATATAATATATTTATAAAGGAAAAAATCATCGATTACAAGAGCAATAGATATCAAACCAAAGATGTTGTAATTTCAACCATTTCATGAACATTTAAAATGAAAATTCTAACATAATTCTAAAATAAACATTACAGGATTCAACCCTGAAAATTTTGTATAAATAAAATGCAGTATACCAATAATAAATTCTGTATTTATGCATGATATTCTCTCTCTTGCGTTTTCTTTTATAAACTTTTATAATGGGAATTTAAGTCATTGTGAAAATTACATTGGAGAAGAATTTTTCAATGGTAGTATGTCGTGATAACGTGGCATAAAAAAGAAAACTCAGAATATTTGATTTAATTTCTCCGAAATATGAGCATGTAGATTTCCTATTCAAAAGTATCTGGGATCGAACTGTGGACATACCATATATGTGGGATTTCACCATATTTTATTCTTATAATATTGCTTGAATCTATGCAAATTGTTAGATACTATGGCATATTTGAATTTTGAAAATAATTAAATTCTGAATGTTTCTGACATGTGAGTCAACTCTACTAAAATTATCATTTTTTGATATTTTTGTATATTTTAATTATTACAAAACAAGAAATAAAGTTCATCAATCAATTTTCTTAAAAACATAAATTAAAAACTTTCTTTCTTAGCAAATGTTAGTAAATTAGAAAACCATTGTAACAGGTTAGTTGTATTTTCCAACTATTTCATCAAATATATTACAGAACATGACAGACATGATATTACTTTGAAAGTTAGCAGATATTTAAAATTAGAATTCAAATATTATAAAATAATCCTTTATGTATATTTTCAAAGTGTGCTATAATATTTCATCTTTAATATATTAAATTTATATTTATCGTTTTCAAACATATTAATTTCATTATTTAAACATTGTAATGGTACTTAATTATTTTATAAAGGCATGTGTGAAATAACTTTTTCAATTCATAAGCAAAAACAAAATTTAAAAAAATTATGTTTAAGAAGCTTAGATTAGATTCATACATTAAGTTGTGTTTATTATACTATTATGTTGAAAAATCAATATAATTCCTCAAAAAAGAAAATATTAAAGAAAAACTCCATACTTTAAAAATTATTTTCTTTCTTAATTAATTCATAAGGGAATTGTCAATTGGAACTTCTTTATATTGAAAAAACAACATTTTGCTCAATTTAGTTAGTATGGCATTACACTGATAATAGAAATCATTCATGGATATTTTGGGGATCCTACTAATTGAACCAAAGTAATTATTAAAATCAATGTAAATTACAAGTATTAAAAATCAAACCGTTTTTTTTCTGAAACCAAAATAAATAAGATTTAAATCTATCAATTTTTAAAAAAATAAACTTTATATATATTTTGCTTTAAAATTTGTCACATTTCCTTCCTTAATAAAGTGGTTCATATCGAAATTCCATGGCGAAAATAATCGCCATGATAAATTTTTACAATGTTAGGGGTACATTTTATCGTACTAAAATAAAGAATTGGGTTTACTGTTAATTTAAATAGTTCCTCAAAAATTATAATTTACAAACGATGTGTTCATTATAAAGAAATATATAAAAATCTAAATATTTAAAATAAATAGGAAAATATTTATATAAAGTAAAATCAAATGTTAATGTCTGTGAAGGTGTGACTTTTACATAACCTGCTTAAAGGCTATAGATTCAATTGTTTCCAAACACGACTTACATAAAAAGCAAAAAATATTATTAAGAATTTGTTTCATGGTTTTAGTATTTTACGAGTGGAACATAGAAAAGATGTTGCATTAATTTTAAAAGTTTTTGCAGAAGTTGTGGAATTCAGAAAAAAGTTTATATAATAAGAACTTAAATCGCTTATGTAATAAGTATTCTAGAAACATTCAAAGAAGAACTATAAAGATAATGTAGTTCTATGAATTAAAGCGCACTTTTTTATATTACCTAGCAAGATAAATTAAAATGTGAATTGCAAACGATGCAATTTTAATCAATTTCTGCAATTTAAAATTAATCTAAATTGCTCCAATGAACGAAACTAAATATCTAAATTATTTTACAAAAAGAAATTCTCGTATTTAAAAGAAATGTATAGCAAAACTGAATAATATTACATATTACGTTTATAATTAATTGTCATTTTCAAGTAGCTAATTTATATAAAAAGTGTTTTAAAATTTGAGACAAAAATAACATTATTTTTTATATATTTTCAATACATATTTCTTTTGTGATACTTTACATTTTTATGTTAGTGAAATACTCGAAATAAATTTGACACTTATTCCGTAAGCACAGTACCTATTGTAGAGGAAATAAAATTAATGTTAATATTCACATATTTTAGGGAAAATACTCTTAATAATATATGACTCCAGAATTAAATACTAGTAAATTTCTTCTTGATATTGTTATAGTTTATTTTTATTACTTTGTTAAAGCTTATTTCGTTGAATTTGGTTTTAAATATTTTAGACAATAAGAATATACACAGATCAAATAAATGAGCGAATTTGTTTAGATTGAAAACCAAATTCAAAGGCACACATTTATTGTGATCCCATTTAAAAACACAACATTTAGAAGAAACACTTCTATGTATTTGAAATAAAGTACTGAATAAAATTTGAAGGCTTATCAAAGATCCTTAAAAGCACTTATCATTTCTTTAATTTTATTTATAAAATATTTTGAAAATTAAAGATTTAAAAAAAATATTTTTTTGAAAAAAAAGCTTTTTTAAAACATTTAATGGATATCTGTCATAGAAAGCGTTATTATCTATTATTCAATATATCTTTTGCTTTAAATAAAATAAATTTCTATCAAATTACTGATTAAGTAAGGTAAAAAAATTTAAATGATTTTTGTATCAGAACTGTAAAAACGTATCAAAATTAAAATGCAAAATAATTTTCAAGAATATTAAATTACAAAAATTTAACATAAATAGGTTCTGTTGTTTTTCTTCAATGACAGAAATTGTACTCAAAGTTGAAACCATTCTGTAATCACTGCTGGTTGTTAACAGGCCCTTGTAACTTAAGATTGTTGGAAACTGATTATGGGAATAACTTTCACTCGGTTTTTTTTCCTTTAACCAAATCAGAATTGTTTTCAAATTAATTCTTAATTCATGGTAAATATTATAATATTCCTCCATTACTGGAATAGAGATTAAACTGGAATAGGAATCAAAATTAAGTGACAGATGAGTAAATTTGTTAATTTAAGTAAAAAAAAAAGATGGTTTATAAATTGTTAGTAATCTTCCATAAGTTTTTTATAACTATATTATTCAAAATTTATTTCAGAGTAGCAGTTTTTTCATCGATTTTCTGAAAAAGGAAGACACGAACAGCTGTTGTTTAAAAAAGTTTTTTTCAAATGATTCGCACTTTTAGTTTCTTTTCATGTGTTCAAATGGAAATTGTAATATTTAAAATAATTTTATGCTAATATTTAAAATAATCATTTCTTAATAACTTAAAATATTTTTTCGGCATCTTAAAATGTCCTATTTATAATTTTTGTTAATTAAATTTTAATTCCATATTTTTTTATATTTTTCATTTGCTTAGTTGTAAAAAGTGTTATTGTATATTTAACTATAGTTATTTTACTTTGAAAAATAGAATAAAAAATTTAGCAAGTGATTGGGTGATTTTTTTCTTGTGTACGTGATACATCTTAAAAATACACTGAATAAAAATTTTAAGCTTATTCAACTGGAATGTAAACAAAAGTGTTTAGACTGTTTACTATCCAAGTATAGCAGCGTAAAAAGATTTTAGTAAATAACATGATAGAGAATATGTTAGCTGCCTATCACGAGCAGCAACAACACCATGAAAAAGAGCTCATAAATCATAAATGAAAGCACAGTTATAGTATAACCTTCTTGGAGTATTTTACAATTTTTTGTCTGTTAAAAATGTTGCCAAGCTAAAGCAACTATTACTTATAAACTTATGATTGCTATAATAGAATGCTGTCGAATATTCTTGTATCCTTTTTCTTTTTGATTAAATAAGAAATTTAAGTTACCGGAGAGAAGAGCAGTGAAATCAGACATTACATTTGAAAATGTGTTGAAAGGACTACGTGAAGGATGTGCCTCCTCAATGAATAACCTACAAAACGGCTTAAATAAAATAACATGAATCTCGCGAAATGAGCAACTATGTTTATAAAGTTACCAAATCCTGCGTGTTACGTATACAGGTATTAAGCAAGACTGATGGTTAATTACATTCCAAAGTAATTTAATTTGCCAACAATGCTAATTTTATTATTCAAATAAAATTAGCATCTAAAATAAAGCAGCAAACTAAAATACTGCTTAAGGGATTTGAAATATTATTTCGAATTCAATTCCATAGAGATATTCCAGGCTAATGTCAACATACAAATTTATTATTTAACTATAACAGTTAGATATTTTTGTGAGAATTATCTTATAATTCTTTCTCAAATCATAGATCATGTCTTCGATTTTTAGTATAGTCTGGAATCTATGAAACGGTCCAGATTATAAAAATAATTACAAACTCATTATTTTTACACTAGTAAATGTTCATTCTCATTTTTCCGATGGTGCAATTTTAAAGCTCGTGCTAATTAACTTGTAAAATAAAATTGAAATGAATTGCGTGTGCAAAACATAAAAGTAAAACAAAGTTTTATACCTACATTTTTATTATGCTTTATTAATTTATACGGGAGTCAATTTTGAGAGAGAATGCGTTTTTAAAAACCAAGGAGAAACTATGGCTGTGAATTATTGAATAATAATCCCTGACAAGTATTGAATGTAAGTACGGGTAATAAGTTAAAATAATAATGTTTTCTCTAGCGAAAATGATAAGGATCGTGTGCAAAGCATTTATACCAAAATAAATAATGACATAGAAAAAAAATTATTCATATCAATCTAAATGATGACTCACAAATTGAGTTCTATGGTGTATAAGATGAAAAAACTTGCATCTGGTTCCGGTTTCGGAATGTACAGATAAAGAGACTGCTGAGAAAAGATCACTTTAGTATTCAGAAAGCAGAAGTTAGTCGTTATGTTTGTATTTAAAAATTCGCTTAAAAGCATTTGTGATATTAGCATTGATAAACATTATTTTGCTAATTATTATGTCAGCTTAATTTTCATGCTATTTGATTTTTTTTGTTTTACATTCATATAAATAACAGCTTGTCTCATTACGTAATGAACTATGAGGCATAAAAATCTTTAAAGCTAATTGATTCTTTTATAATGTTATAATTTGTATCATTAGGAAAATTTTGGATTTTGTTGTATTGTGGTTATAAGAAAAAAATTAAAAAAAAACATAAGAAAAAATCAGTACATAAAATTAAACAAAATAAATGTTGTTTATTTTTGGTGTAGTTTTATGGAGACAAAAATTGAGAAATCATATTGTCCGTTAAACAGTGATTGAATTTTATGTGATATTGATTTCCTGTATGTGAACATATAAGGATAATTCGAAATATTTGCAGTTAATAGATTTTATTTTTACCTTGAGGGTAAATGCATGCAATCGTACTAAAATAATTTTAAATTATAAATTGAATTACCTTCGTTACCAAAAAGTATCTGTAGAGTGAGAAACTAATCCCAAATCAAGGAACAACCAATTAGATTCGATTTGTACCTTTATCAAAATGTTATATCCATAGGCTCATCGAGGTTTAGAAACGAAACTTAACTTTGAGGATTTAAAGATCATAGGTTTGAACTCTCATATACAGATGAACAAAGGGAAATGAATTCTTTGTTTTCTACGGGCTTTTAAGATCTTGGTTGTCCTGATATTCTTGGGAATTTTGCAAGTTTCTCTTCTTATGATCTTTTCTTTTTATTCACTGTGTATAGAAATATCTTGCCTAAAAGAAAAATTCATTAGTTAAAATTTTTTGTAACTAAATGAATACATAATTAGTGACATCATATGCGGACTTTTTCTAATTCTGCCTTGACACTTTAACTAAAATTTAATCAATTAAATTATTACTGTGGAAGAATAATGCATAAGTTTAACAAGAATTAGTAAATAAAAGAGAATTTTTAAAAAATATGTTAACTTTAAAAACAACTTCTTCCAAAAAAAATGTTAATAATTTGTATAATTTACTTTTTTATAAGAGAAATTTTAAGAAAGTACTACCAAACTATTAATGGAAGTGAAATAATATTCAAACTTAAGACTGAAGTTTCATATATGTGATCTCTGTAAAATTACTAAAATATAGGATAGTTTTAACAAATAAAACTTACGTTTTTTAAACAAATACTCACAAGTAACAGAAAAATAAACATTAAATTAAAATTATGTTTATTTTTAGACAAATTTTACTTTAATTCTAACATTGTTTCTATTATTTAGTAAAAAAAAATTGTTTTATAAAATCTCCTGTTCGTATTTACAAGGATCAAAATAAATTTCTACTAAAGCTTAAAACATCAAAAAAGGTCTGACATAAACTTTATATTTCTCGATCCACTGAACAATGCCTATAACGCAAAACTAATCTCTTTCAGTCAGGTTTACAGGACATTAAGTCTTCTCGCGAGTACTCCCACATCTGTTAAAGCTGTCTCCCGACTGTGGTTTCAGACATCTTGACAGCATATGTTGACAGGCAGAAGAGGAGCGCTGTCTGACTTATTAAATATATGTACCATATTGTTACACAAGTAGATCTTGCTCTGTTTGAATATTTATTTAATGCCCACTTCCTTCGTGTGAAGATATCATTTTCGACAATTTTAGAGAAATAATTTTTTACTAATAATTGACAGGAATGAATTTATTTGGTTATTTTTTATAGCTTAATATGGGCCTTTAGTTCACAGTAAATTTACAAGTTTAAATAAAAAATAAATAAATATTTTCTTAAAAGCAAATTCTGAAATTATTAAACTTTGGATTTAAACAGTGAAATTCAAACCCCATTAATTTCATTTAATAAACGTCTCCTTAAATTATGAATAATTAAGGATTTGTTTCTTAACAAATCCATAAGAAGTAACTTAAAATGCAGTGACATTGTTTTTTAAAATTTATCAATATTTGAAAACTAAATTAAATATTGGAATATTTTTTATTAAAGAAATTGTTTGATGAAATAATCCCTAATCCCTCACCACCATTATGTCTATACTAGTGAATCCAGTGATTTAGTTTCTCTCTTTATATATTAAAATTATTTAAAAGAATGTCACCATATATATAATACATTCTTATTAAATAAATGATGTTTTCATAAATATATCAGAAATTATAATTTTTTTAATTTAAACAGCATGGTATTGAAATAAAAAAATTATTATGAATAATGTTTATATTTCAATTTTTTAATTCCTTTATTTTATTTTTCAAAATATTTTTTGTCACATAAATTTACATATCTATTAATAAACTTAGATCAATTTCAAAAATAGGCATTAAATTCGAACTATATTAAGCTACTTAATTTTTTTATAATAATTTTTGTTTGTCTAAATAATAATATTTCAATATATACTTTATTAGTTATGTAAATATGAATAAAATTATTTGGAAGCCATAAATGTTTGTTCCGAATGATAAAGCAAAACACATAACATTAACATCATAAATTAAATAAATAAATAATGATCATTTTTTTCCATTTATCAACGAAAATCATGACTACAAAATTGAACTAAACTATAATTAATTTTCCCATCCGTGTCGATATGAATATTAATTAGCTCTCAAAGAATAGAATTCAGGTGATAATTAAATTTATAACTATTGGTATTTGTTTATAGGCGAAAACAATTATCCAGTTATATCTGCCGGTAACTGGTTAACATTATTATATAGAAAATAATAGAAAATGTGTTCAGAAATTATATAAATTTTTGAAAGAAACAAACTCAATTATTATAAGATAGTGATACTTTATGTTTCTGAAAAAAAATAGAATAATTGTGATAATATTTTATTTAAATACTGTGGTTAGCACAAATATAATAATATAATATTTTAAAAATTAAGGCAAATCTAGTTTGCTCTATAAAATGGATTGTAACAAAATGTGTTTTTTTTCACTTTAAAACTTGAAACAAATCAAAAATATTTCAAATGAAAATATTTTGAGCAGTAAATTATGAAATTAAAATGCAAAAGATTTATATCTGAATAATTCAAACATAAGGATTTATAGTAATGTACAATAGAATGCAATAAACAAGTTATTAGTACATTGACATTAATAATGTTAGGAGGTTTTATTTCGCAACAATTGTTTCAAGACAAATTTAAGTAAACTCTTTTTATCAAAGTTTATGGAACAATATTAATATTATATAATGTTTCATTTTATGGAAAATAAATTCTTAATCATTTTTATTGTAAGCTATCGAACAATAATTTTTACCTCATTATTCAATAAATTTGTCAAATTATGTTCATTAATATACCTAACTATCATTTATTTAACATATACTAGTTATAAAATCAAACAAAATGTATTTAACTATACAATCCCTTTCTAAAATGTATTACAAAATTATAATGATACTTAGGTTTTTATGACTTTTCTTATAAATAATGTAAGGTTTATAAAAATAAATTAAATTGATGTTAATAAATAAATTATTAAATATATGCATATTTTTAATATTTTATCAATAACCCAAATTTTTTTCCATTTAAATATGTGTTTTACAAAGTTAAAGTGCCATTAACTTAAACTTTTATATAAACATAATTTAAATGAAAAAAAAAATTAATTTATTGAAAAACAAAAATATTTAATTTTTTGTTAAATTAATTTGATTTTAACTAAGTCTTTGAAATTTAATTTATTTATTAATAAGAATTATTTCTTCTCCTACATAAAATCATATTGCCTTGTCTGTTATCTACATACACTTACGAGTCAAATTACTCCATATGTTCTTTTATGGAATTCAGATTTGAACTATCTTTATCAACGCTAAACTTAGATTCTTTCTTTCTGAAGCGAAATTTAAATTTATGTATACTCATAGAGCAAAAAGCATTACCTTCTTAAAATGTCCAGTTTGAATTTCTTAAAAGTGAACAACAATTGTTGAGAAAATGTTTGTTGATAATAACTACTTTATAATCACTCTGAAAATCATATATTTTATCATTACAATAACATCTTCCGAACGAATGAATTCCCAAATTAAACTTATAAATGTGGTTAATAGAAAATATTACCTTTTGGGTTATCAAAATTGAGATTATTTTCTTTGGAAAAATAATATTTTTTTGATTAACAATCTAGATCATAATTTTTTTGAAGAATTTATTATTTTGATGCAAGAAATTAAGAATGGTCATTAATTTATTAATATTAATGACTATTCTATCAACTCCGTCTTTTTAAAAGGGTGCTTTACATTTTAAGATATTTTAAAATTTCAATTAAATATTTTATGAGTTTATTAATTTCAATTATATAAAAAAAGATTGTAATATTTTTGTGCAAATAATTGTTTACCTTTTAAATTTAATTTTCATTTTATGAGTTTTAGTTCTTTCTATACCTAAGCGTTTTAAAGTTTTTAAAATAAGCCTACACCATATATATTTCTAGAGCTATCTTAAGGGATTTTTAAACTATTAAAAATTAAATATTATATATTATTATTTATAAAAAAAAGTGCTGTAATTTATTCCTGTTGAAAATTTTTTCCTCTGTAGATGTCATAGCATTCATTTCTTAGAAATATTCCATGTGAAAATTCAACAGATGTTGAGATACACCACCATTTACTTTCATGACATCAAAATATTTTCAAATTTATTAAATTTAATTAAAAATAAATTATTTTTTACATGTTACTTAAATTAAGTTTAAATACAAATTGTTCCTGTCAAGAAATTATCTATATAAAATGGGAAGTCAAACGTTGTTATAGTATAAAAAAGGAGATATAAAGTATAGAATTTTGTGTGTTGTGTCATTTTCAAGTCATGTTTTCTTAAACAAAAATTGTTTCTTAAATGAGACAGGCTGTAATTGAAACAACTGCAAAGACAGGATGCCTGGCATGTGTATTGCTTTTTATATTTTGACGTCATTAACATTGATTTTTCGTGAAATTTTTCTTTCATTCAGTAAATATTTGTAAATTTTTGTTAAGACCATGTGTTCCCTAAATTAATTTTGCGTTTTTCTTCTTCTCTTAATATGTTTTCATTTTATTTAAAAATTTCTGGTAATTTCTAGGAAAATGGCAAATGTACAATACATCAAAAGGAGTACGTTGGTTTGATTATTGTTCCTATTTTATATAAATTAATTGTCAAATGTGATTCCAACTTTATCAACTTAAAAGTAATTTATCGGTTACAGCTTCTTCAGTTTTTCACCACAACGTTTTCTAAAGTTTTTTATGTCTTTTATTAAATTAAATAACTTTCATAAACTCCATTAATTTTGTAAAAATAGGATTTTGAATGATTTATAATTTATTAATATATTATTCTACATATTAAATAAATATGTATTAAACTAGTAACTAAATAAATATATAATAAACCAGTAATTACATATAAAGTGAATACATAATAAATATCAAATTCAGTTCAAATTATTAGCAAAATATCTTATATAAATAGTTACATAAGATGTTTTACTAATAATTTCAACTCAATTTAATTTTTAAAATAGCGCCCTCTATTTTAGTGATACAAATTTGAAATAGAAAATCTTAAATTGTATACAGCTTTAAAAATTCTGGAAGATTCCTTTGGCTGCATAATTGACTTCATTTGTGCAATTACTAATCCTCTAATGAACGCATTTAAAGAGATATTACGTATCAAAAAATAATCTTTAGTATGATTAAACAACAATTATTCTGATATGTCTGAAAAATTTATGCTATGATATGTTTGATCTTTCATATAAGCAATGTCTGATATGTAAGCTATGTTACGTCTAATCTTTAAGAACTGTCATAAATACTAATGTTACACTTTGATGGATAAATTCCACGTTGAGAAATATTAATATTAAATTATTAAAGGAGGTTTCTGCAGATGTCCTTCCTATTACAATCTGTCGAATAAGCTGTTATTGCTAATGTCAACAAGGAAACGTTTCGGCATGATGAAGTATTAAAATTTATTGATTACTGCTGACAAAATAATATTTATGCTTGATAATTTTTACCACATTATATAAATTATTCAATAGTACATTAATTAATTGATTTCTGCAAACATTATTTATCTTCCTTCTTTCAGAAATATTTATAGTTGTTATCTTATAAATAGTATTAATAATATAGGATATCATTATAAAATTTGTTCATCTTAATTGTTGTTGTTGTTGTGTCTATGCATAAGTGCGAAGTGCAAAAAACCAAAAAGTCTAAAGTCCACCGAATGTCTTGGTGACGAGATCGGCCAGTTCCAGAGCCCGGTGGCCATTGAGGATTTCAATTGGCGGAACTGCAAGTTCAAAGAGGGAGCAGATAATGGCTTGGCAGTTCAGGACATGAACTGGAGTAAGTTGGGATTGAAGACAAGATCATGAAGAATGCTGACATTGATTTCTGTGTTGTCTGGATGATAAACATTGGTTTACCTTAATTTATACATAGTTTCCATGCCAAAAATTCTTTATAACTTTTTTGTACAAAACATTGGAAATATTTTAATACAGATATATCTATTATTATAACCAATATAACATATAAGGAAATTCATCAAAATTTAATTATAATTT
The DNA here is from genome assembly GCA_026290005.1 of Latrodectus geometricus. NCBI lineage: Eukaryota > Metazoa > Arthropoda > Arachnida > Araneae > Theridiidae > Latrodectus > Latrodectus geometricus. The sequence continues at coordinate 22,954 of JAPDSC010097038.1, forward strand.
GTAGTAAAAACTAATATATTAGTCAAAATATAATTTTTAAGAAAAGATAAACGAAAACTACTGCAAAAATACGCAAAATATTTAGTTATTTTCAAGCTTATAATTTTATTGGGATTTATTTTTTCCATATCGTCAGCGTAAAAAGAGCTGTTTTTTGTGAATTTCATGTTTCATGACAGTATTCCAGGTATGATATTTTTCATCCATATTGAATGTTTATATAAATTGTTATTTCATAAAATCTTATGAATGGTATTTCTTTTGGGTATTTTAATTTAAAATCATTTTTTAAACTATGACGTCTATAAACATTCTTTGTCATTTGAACAGATATGAAATATCAATTCCTATTTGTTCCCAATATTCTTAAAACTGACATATTAGATTAAATAGTATATTTTTCTATTTTATGAAATTTTTAGTGAACCAATAATTCTTTATTATTTCTAAAACGATGCAGTTTCATTATTCAACTAAGGAAACATGCACTTTTCTTCATTTTCATCGAAAAAAAATGCTTAAGCATTTTGAAGACAATTCACTTCTACGCAGACACTTATGTTGACTGGAGCAGAATAAAATCTTTTAGAAAATAGATTTAAAAATTTGAAACACTGCTTAATTTTTTTCATAAAAAATTCAAAATTTTGTTATTATTTTTTTCTGTTACATACTTTTGCAAAAATGATCTGATGATCTTACTGATTTTTATGTTCGTATATTTATTGCGAAAATGGTGAATTATCCATATTAGAGTAGTGGTTAAATTTGGTATCAGTATAATTTGGCGAGATTCCCGTTTTGTTGTGGTTTCTGATGAATATTTTTTCAAATTAACCATAATGATTGCAATCAAGCATTTATTTTGTAGACTAATTTTTTTTGTCATAATTTTATGTTATTAATTTTCTAATTCTAATGCATAAATTGTACTATAATAACTATCATTCAAATTGAATAAATCAAAATTACAAATTAGATGGAAAGGAGTAGTATATTCACACAGCTAAATTAAAAAGTGCCAAAATTAAGAATATCATATCAGATCTCGTAAGAAACCAAAACCCAGTTAATTGCTCATTTGCACATTTATGAGAGGTTAGCAATCTATGCATGTTTTGTTTTTATTATAGAGCATCACAATAACATATTTTTCTTTTGTTTTACAATATTATTTTTTATTTTCTCAACAATAATTATTTTTGTTTGATAATTTTTTATTTCTTTTTAAAAGTTCCGAAAAATAATGATTTTTAGATTGTTTCCAGTAAAAAGAGCTTAATAGAAAAATAACAGATAAATTTATGAATACTTTCTGATTTATTCTTACACTGAAGTCAAATGATCATATGTTGGTCTTAAATTGAAGAGTCAATGAATGCTTAAAGTATTTTCTTCATTGTTTGCAACCCATCCAATTATCAGATTCATAGATATGCTACAGCCGGACAATTTCAATTTCTTGTAACATAAAATAAAAAAAAAACATTTTACACGATTTTCTTGTCACATAATTACATACTGTTCCTATATTATATTCTAAATTAAAAATAACAATATATATCTAACAAAAATAAAGCCAGTCCGATATTTATTTTGTATCTTGTGAACTAATACAGAAGCATATTAAAAAAAGCATATTGAATTTCTCACATTCACAATCAAAATGAAAAAAGATTCAATTTTCAAGATTCTTGTAAAAGTTTCCTATTTTTTGCCTTCAATTGTATATGAAATGGCGTGGATTTTTCTTTCATTCTGTGACTGTTGAGATTGTTTCCTTACTACAAATGAAAAAGCGTATTCTGAGAAAAAAAAAAAACTTAAATGCATGAAGTGAAGTAAACACAGAAAGGTAATAGATAAGGATTAACATTTTTTCTGATATATTCATCAAACAAATATTTTTAATCTGCAATATGTATTCCAGTATCACCAAAAATAGAATTCATTCTTAAGAAGTTTCAATTGGATTTTCCTAATTTTAGTGAGTCTTCCAATATTAAAGAGTTCATATATTAAAACTTTTTCGCACATTTTGAAGTTCAATTTTTGAAGCAAATTTTAATAAAAAGTAAGATCCAACATTTTTGCTAAATTTTTATGTTAGATATTAAATTAAACTAAATAACTTCAAGAAAGTCCAAGACTATGTAATGAATATAAAAATACCAGACTAAAAACCTTTATTTTAACCGATATTAAAATTAGTTTGATGAGTTATTTTTCTTATAATAATATTATGAACAACATTTACATCATTTATGCATAATTTTTGACATTAATAAAAATCTTAAATTAAAATTATTTAGTTAAGATTGCTTTAAATGAAATTAAGTATTTAGATTACAAAATAGAGCAAGCTACATCAACAATTATAATGTTGATGTCATGTAAAATTTATACACCCTTGACAATTAAGGACCTGTAAATAATCACTGGTTCTGTTAGTGCTTCTAATAAATTAATCTCAAAGTATATATAAATTAGAGTATAACTTAAGAGGAATATTTCATTCAATTAGATCAGTATCAAAGTTTATTTTAACGTAAAAATTTTTTAATAGTGTGATATGCAATCAGTTTAAATGATAAAATATTTCAGAAGAAAATACGTTATTAATTATTAAATATATTTTCAATATATTATTATTATATAATTACATATGAAAAGAGAACTTTCACAAAATTAAACAATATTATTCCAAGGAAAAGTATTCATAAAATTAAAGTAATGCTTTAAGAATCCGACTGAAATAAAAACATTCACTTTTAATTTGAAATTATAAGGTATTTTTCAGCTTTATAAAAAAAAAGTAAACAAGAGTTAGTTAAATGTTTCCGGTGATTGACGATTTTCTACTGATGCAAGGTGGGGGGGAGCTAAACATAACCAACATCCTCTTTCACTGTAAACTAAGGTCAAATATCGATGTCGACACCTGAGGTGAAATTTTTTTCATACTTTGCTTTCGCAATCGAGAAAACTTGTATTTGGCATCTCAGTACAGAAGCTTTAAGCTAAATTAAGAATCAGTCTTGCTAATTTTCTGAAAAGAAAGCAATTTTTTATATAAAAAAGTCCATTGAAAGCCGACTTCTTAACTTGAGATTTATGCATTTTATTTCCCTGTGGATAATTTTTTATTTTTAAGAAATTTCATGGTATTTTTGCATCAGGAAGAAGTTAAATTAAAAGCTAAAAAAATATTTTGAATAATAACAAAATATAAAAATTAGGTACTTAAAATATTCATCGTGTACTAATCTGAAACATTATGCCACTCAGTGTATATCCCACAATAAATTACGAAATACATAAAAATGTGAACTAGCATTGTATGCAAAATTATAAGTTAATTTAAGTTTCTGATTACCAGATTAGCAGCTTAGATAATATACTGGAAATTAAAAAATGTTAAGCTGTCATTATTATTTAGTTTTAAAAAACTTCATTATAAAAAATCGAGAAATTTGATAACTTTTATGAAAACCTACAATAAAAGTAATTAAATTATTATTTTTATGGTATTAATATAGAAATGGCAAAAACATGTATTGTTAAGACTAGAAAATAGTTTTATATTTCAATTCATTTTTCCTTGCTTCTCTATTTTTCATGATGCATCGCTTGTTTCACTATTTTAATATTTAATTTTGCTGTTTTCCTTCTTTATATTAATTGGAATGATTTCTTTTTTTTTTTTTTAAGAATAAATGGTATGTCAAGATTTTTTTATATCCTTAATGTTTTCAGATTCAGAGATTTTAAGTAATTTTATGAGAAATTAGCTATTTGATATATTGATCATATATAAATGATTTTTTATTTATTTATATTTTTTACATTATATAGATAAATAGCATTTTTTATAATTTAACCAAAGTTATTTTTTTTTCCATTAATCCTTTGATTATTAGCTTCTTTCTTCTTTTACTTACCTTTGATTACAAGAAAAGTAATACTCGTGATTAGGTTATCAACATTAATTAAACTTTGAGTAATTTCATGTGTCATGATAAGCTTGCAGATAGTTATTCAGCAGTATAATGAACCAAAAAACTTATTGCTTATTTAGTTATAGTTATATTCCTTCAATAGCGAAATTGTTTTTTAAAGCTTGTTTTTTACATTCTATACACAAAGTGTGATTCGTTTCCTAATTTATAGTAAACTTTAAAATTAGGACACTGTATTTTTATTATTTTACATTAAATTTCGATGGAATCCAGACAGGGAAAATGGACAATGTACATTCAAAATACGAATATTAATAGCAATTTCAGAATAACAAATAATAAGAACAATTGCCTTAAAAAATGTTTTATTAATTTCATAAATGCTATTTTATTTCATTTTTGTATCTTTTAATTGTTTTGTTAAAATGTCAATAATAAAATCCAAAAATAAGTGTTTCTTTCATTTTCATAAAATTAGAATTTAAAGCTAGCTGAAAAAATGTTTACACAGATGGTAAACAGAAGCAATTTTTAACATTGAAATTTTTGGTTACACTCTTTTGGTAATGACATCTGTTAATTAGTAATTTTAATACCATAAATGAAAAATTTATTATAGAATATTGCTAAAGTATTAGAACATATCAAATAAGGCATGTTAGGAAATTCAAAGTATCGTAAAACAATAACATAGAATTCAATAACTATAGAACGCAGTGCACTGAACTATTCTTATGTTATTTTCTTTTTTGATAATTTTGACATCACAAATTTATTTGTAATTTATATTATTAGGTGATGCAAATCGTCTCTTTAAACTCTGGCACAGTTTACTAAGTCAAAAAAGCTCTGAGTGTATCAATTTGTCGCATTACAATTTAAAAAGAGAAAATAAATTTATGAAACTATTGAAATAATCTTATTAAATAATTTTTAACCATTCGAAGGTGTATTAGACCCTTAAATTATGAACATTATTCAGTGATTTAAAAAAAAAATAAACTTATATACAAATAAACTTTTTGTACATATCTAGCTAATGGAGGAAAATACATATGCATTAAAAATTGTTATAAAATAAGTTTTAGCATATTTTAATTTCCCCAATATAAAATAACATGATCATATAACTACAACTATAAAAACCACGTAAAATAATTATTGTCTTCAAAAGTAAACGTATTCAAACAAAATAAACAAACTTTTATTAATCAGTAACTGTGAAGGAAATTTATATTGTTTCTCAATTTATATCAACACTCAATTTACTTAAAAATTTATGGTAACATTTGTATAATTTTTGCTTCGAAATATATCAAACATGAAACATATTCTGTAAAACAAACATTTCTTTTTTAAGCTCACTATATGTCGAGTTAAATGTAATATTTGATAAAATTAAATGTAACATTGAATTCTTTTAAAACAAATATATTTTCATTTGCATACATGTTGCATGTTGAATGCATTTCATGTTGAGAATCACATTCCTTTAAATATATTACTGAATATTTTTGTAAAATTTACGAAATACGTATATTATTTTTAAAAAAAATCTAAATTATTCTAAATGTTCATAAAAATTGAAATGACTCCTAGAACACTAAAATCACTGGTAGGAATTCTGATTCTGAAATAGAAAAATAATAAACAAATTATGCTTTATTTAAACAACCCTCTATAAATTTTAATTATTTATCATTTAACTTAAAATATTCCAATAAACATATTATGCTATGAAACAAGTAAGAATATAATTAAAAAAAAACATTATATGTATGCATCATAGTTTACTTTGAATAATAGTAATGTCTTTAAAACTCTTATAGTTAGTTATACTGATTGGTTATAGCTCTATCTTTCGTTATCGGAAGGCAGTGAGTTCGAATTCTGACACAGCCAAAGATCCATCTTGTTCATGAATTGCGGCTGGGGCACTTAAAATATATAATAATAGCAATGTTTAGAATGTGAAATGTTACTTCTGGTGGTAGCAGGTCTATTATAGGGAGTCTACTGCTTTGCCATTGTATTTAAATAACGAAGACTCACACTTTCGAGGAATCAATGGCTCACGTGATGGGGACCTACTATCTAAGTTGCCATCATTTCGACCCCTTGTAGTGCAGAAATAGTTGAAATACTAATATTAAGGGGCATTAGAAACAGTAAAATCAGTAAGAATAATAATGTCTATTATATAGTAATAGACATTAATATTATGAAAATTTCTTTGTGTAAAAGAATATAAATTCCAAAATCATCTGCTATACCCATGGTAACTTCAAAATATGCTTTATAACTGAATTTGATTAAAATTAACGAGATTTTTTTCCATATATTTTATTATAAATTTTTGCTTTCATCAGTCATGAGATTTACATTTTTATTAAATATCATCAGACAGTTTATGCATTAGTTAATGCATTAGAAAAGTGTTTTCCAGAAAACCCGTCTTCAACATGCATGAAATGTAAATATTTGTGGGACATGGAACATTTGAAAAGCTTATTTTAATGTCAAAAATTACATTAATAACATGCAAATAGAAAAAGAAACCTAAGTGCTGGAGCAATTCAATGGAAATTCCTGAGAATCAAGATTTTTTTTTTTTTTTTTTTTTTTATGAATTTCTTGATTTATATTATTTAAAAAAATCTTCTATTTTTTGCATATAAGCCAGATAGGGAAAAATATTTTAAACTTCATTTATTTCCTTCTCTTACAAGACTTAACATTACAGTCTACTGTATGTGTTGTATTATTCAGGTTGGAAATTCAGTGCTCCTCAAAGAATCCAATTATATCTAATAAATTATTTACACACAGTAAACTGTGATATTGGAATCACCATGAATACAAAAAATTAATAAGAAAAATGTTTCATACACAAAATTTGAAACAAATTCAAATCGATTCTCTTAATATCAGTTAATAAAGTAATTATTAAAACAGAAAATCGATAAGCCTTATTGGGTTCATTTGTTGGAGTATAATTTTGATACTAATTAAAATAGTAAAAGCTTAATCAAAAAAGATTAAATTAAAGTAAATGGAAAGAAAAATTTAATCAAAATTTTAATTTCACAAGTTCTTAAATTACAATATAAAGGGAAGTTTATTAAAGCTGTGAGAATTATCACATTCATGATTTAATAGGCAAATAATATAAATGCTAAAAAGAATATTAATTTCGTGATTCATAGAAAAGTGCTTTGTCTTGAAATTAACAAGAAATATAACAAGCCATTTTATTTTAGAATCACACTACAACGAAGTGTTTTAAAACATGAAGACTATTCAGTTCATGACTACTCAAACATGAATCGCTTCATGAGGATTGTTGAAATTATGCATTAAAAGGGGCAACAAATTCAGATAGTTAGACACAGTGGAGTATTTTAACCACGCGGAACTGAGGTTATAAGCTGATGAGAAGCTTTGTCCCAATATCCAAATTGTAGTGGTCTCGATACAGGATTGAGCACAAGACTGTCACAGTGAGAACACTCATGCATGTTACATTCTCAAGATGTAATCAGTGTGCTAATGGAACTTGAAAGGGAGGATTCAAGCTCAAGTGTGGAACTCAATAAGTGGTCATAGTTCAAAATTACGAAATAGTTGTCTCTGGTATTGAAATTAGGAACTGGGAAAATGAACTCAATTAAACAAAAAACTTAGTATTTACCATGCTGAAAGACAAAGCTTTGTTATCTTGGTGTTATTATCAATTTCTGAGTTATGTTTTATTATACTTCTAAAATAAGTTTGGTTATTTTTAGAGTTTTCAAATTTAAAAATGGCATTAAATAATGTATTACTATTATAAAACAATTTATTTTGGAAAATTTCTAAAACACATAATGTACGCAATTTTAAAATTTTCATGTATATCACACACACACACACATATATATACAGTGGGTAAAAAAAAGTTTCCGTACGGTCACTGAATTTAAGAATAAATTAACATAATTTGTAAAGTATTTCATTTTTCCTTTAAATACTGCCTATATGTGTTTAGTACAAGTCTATAGTAAGTGATTTTTATAAATTTTCATTTGTACAAAACGAGAAAAGCATATTATTTTCAATACCTAAAGTAAATTTAAAATTGAAGTGCAAAAAAAGTTTCCGTACGCGTTATGCAAATTCTTTCTGACGTGTTTAAAACAGGCCCGCAGTAAATGTTTGACGTTAGAAAGTGAATCAATGATAAGGAAACAACATATCGACAGTTGTTGAGTTCAAGTTTCTTTCTTGTC
>JAPDSC010097038.1:41180-90895 GCA_026290005.1 Latrodectus geometricus
CACAGGATGAGAAAAGTAACTACTATTGGCATTTCTAATCAGTTTTAAGCTATTCACAATAATTCCTCATTGTAAACAATATTAGATAATCATAAAATTCCAAAATATAAAAGTTTCAACAGTTGGAGCATCTTACAAAAATGTCGTCAGTTGAATAGCAATTTATTAAAAAGCTATAAATAATCACGTTGGTTGGTTATTCACTCCATTATTCTTGGAACAGATTGATTTGTTTATTTTAGGAAGTATTTAGGGACTGCAAGAAAAATTTGGCACACTAACTGTAATATTGTAAACTAAATTACTATTATAATTATCTAATTTTATCACTCTTAATTATTTTACTTATAATCATATTTCAGAAATGTAGTTGTTTTAATGTTTTTTTAGAAATGCATTTTACAAATACAAATATTAAGACAATTTTCTTTGAAACAGTACAAAATCATTTTTTATTCATGATTTATCTAAATAATTTCTATTATTCAGGAAAACCTTCCTATGAACGTCATGCATGAAATTAATTATTTTAATGTTACGAAAAATCAAAATCATTTTAGAATTATGGTATTGAACTATTATAAAATTTACATATTTACACATGTGTAATGTTAATGATCAGTAAAATTTAAACAGTTTATTTAATCTATAGACAATTTTGAATAAGTGTAAACTACTTTTATAAAATGTGCTTACAGATTTATATATTTAAATTGAATATACAGAAAAGGAAGTTTAAAATGAATTTTTCTTCCAATAATTTTGCATTAATATACAATTTCTTTTCTAATCACAGTAACTATTCTAAAAAAGTATAAAATATTAAATTCCAAATTTTCAAAAAATATGATTAAAAAATTATTAACTACCTTCTTAATTAAATATTATTTACATAAAGTTCTTTACATAAAAATACTTCACATAAAGTTCTGGTTTGGGTTTGGACGGTTAGTGCTCATCTCTTCAGTTCAGCTGAACAATTCGTTAGCTAAATACCATCTTGGGCTTGTAGTATCCAGCTTATAATGATTTTAAAAATTTGAAATTTACTTTAAGGTGTAAGGGTATTTTAGCATTCTTCCTATAATTAAAACGTATGATAATTTTACAAAATTATAATATGTATATGTGATCCCTTATCAAATCATGATATATTGTAATAAAATATAGTGTCTGAAAACATATTTTATAGTTCACATTTATTTATATGAATTTTTTTGTAAGAAGTAATGAAACATATGGCGCTTGACGGTATTTTAAGAAAATACATAATACAGGAAAGTACATACAGTAACTTTAAAGTTTATAAAGAGGAATCATTCTACAGTTTAGTCAGATTTAGGATTCACCTTGTGGTGTAAATGTATTCCTTAAAAAATTCATAATAGACCGTTCTAAGAATCTGTGAAAATAACGTTATATAGCTCCAGTATAACATGAATATTTAAATATATTTAATAATTAGGAAGCACTTGAATATATTTATAATTACAAAAATATACCTTTTTTTGCATAACTTTTTGTAATTATATTCTACAACTGTATATCTTGTTAAAAATTCATTCTCTTTTACTGTTCTGTAAACTATTCTTTTGTAATAGAAAGGGAATATAAATTTTGCATTCTCTTAGAAAATAATTACAGCCAATTTCAATGGTCAATTATCTTAATTTATAACAGTGTTTAAAGGTAAACAAGAAAATAAGGCGAGAGAAATTAATGAAGATAATTTTTTTTAAGGGGAAAAATGTAAGTATTCATCAATTGTAAAAAAGATTATGATTTATTTTAAAAGGTCACAGGTGTGATGAGAATGCCAATTATTATATGCTTCGGTTTTTAAATTTCATTCAAATGGATAAAACTGTTCTCATTTCTACGTTACTAAATAAAAAAATAAAATTAATAAGTCCTGTAATACTGATAAGATTGTTTATTGCTAAAGTATCTCATTTACTGATAAAATAACACATATAATTGATCTTAAGCAGATTTAATCTCATCAACTGTTTCAGAAAGTTAACAATTAGAATGCTAAAAATATTATTTATCAAATAAAATATGCGATTTTTCTTGGTGAATTTAATTAATTAAAATGTACTTTAATTTTAAAATTTTGTTAAAAGGAAGTAATACAAGCAAAAGAAAATAAGTGCAATATTTTCAAACAAAAAATGCTTAATTAGAAAAATAAAATCATTTTTCGATTAGAATTTAACTCTTTTTCAAAAAATATTTTAATATATAGTGAAAGCTCAATTAAAGTATTTTAATGTGCTTAATTATTAACAGTTTAAATTAATTATCTTACTTTATAATGACATTAATTATTTTGCAGCTTATTGCATGATTTCTACTATGTCATGATCTCTATCCCTATTACTTAAAATTTATTATGGGAATAAAATAATTTCCAAAATTTGATTTTCTTGATTTATTAAATGGTGTTTGTAACCCTTTTATTCCACTGACATAATAAGATTGTATCCAAAAACACGTTTATGGAAAACATGTTTAATGAATTCATGGAAGTTCGTGGAAACACTTTCATGGTTAATGGAACCGTAGAATATAATGGAGCACACAAGCAATCATTGCATACTTAGGTCAACTAAGCATCATACAAGTACTGACAAAGCTAGTAGAAATTTCACTTTTATAATAAGTCAGCAGGAAATTATAATTCTTTTTAAGGACTTTTTGACGTTGTTAATTGATTAAAATAATTCTTCAATATTTAGATCCACTTTTATCAGCAGCAATGATCCATTTTATCTTTGTGTCATTAGCCAATTATAAACAAATTGTTCTTAAATAATTTCTGTTTAAAAAAGAAGTAAGATAATTACGTGTCATAAATGAAAATTTAAGAATACACAATGAAAATTTCCTAAGATACAAATTGAAAATTTTGATTTGTTGTTTAATTCTATTATAATTATGATTTAATATGGCAGTCATGTAATTTTTTCTGATGAAAGAAAAAATTATATTAATAAATTAATCAAAAATATTAAAATTTCAATTTATCATGTGAAATATATGTATTAAAAATTATATCTGTTTATCATTTCATGTGATAAAATTTCAATTTATTGTGTGAAATATATATATTAGAAATCATATTTCTCGGGAAATTCCCCTTTTCAATTTAAATTCCGAAGTGTGTACCCGTATTTTTTCCATTTAATTCAAGGCACTAATAAAATAATATTTCATTATGGTCGAAACGTATTATTCTAAACAGGGTAAGAAATAAACTTTTGTTATTTAAGATATAGGTACATGTTCCATTTGACATTTGAAATAAGTAACAACTTAATATGATTTTTTCCCCAACCTTTGAAAAGGAACTTGCATTTTTCTAAAATGTCTTTCCTAGAATAATTGTAGCATATTTTTTTTAACTTTGTTGAAATGAAGTCCTTAGAAATCTTGAGCTATTGTATTAATATAAGCCTTATTAATTTTCATGTTCAAGCGTAGATTACTTTATGAAACTATATTATGAAAGATATTTATCATATTTATACATCATATACTTTTACTTCGTATTACACACACAAACCATGATGTAGTGAAACATTATAACAAGTTAAGAGTTTCTTTTATAATAGAGTAACTGTAGATATTACATATCATTTGATTGCAGCAGACATGGTCGATGACAGGCTTTTCTTCTCAAATGATGAATGTTTAGTTTAATTTATGTATTCCTATTCTCATATTGATTCATTAATTTTTGTTTTGATATGTATGAATAACATCAGTAGTATATTGAGTAATTTTTTCAGAATTTCATTGAGAAATTTAAATATGAATGCAGTTTACTAACAATTATATTGACAGTTACAAAAGTGCAGCAGCTACAATTTAGAGTGGAGAGAAAATATCATTTTGTAAAAGTCTTGAATTCCGGGATAGAAGTCATATCTAAAGATACTAAGTAATGTACTTGTCATTTGTAGCTACGTTGGATAAAAATACCAGCATATTTTCAATGTTTCACGGAAATATTAATCAACTAACTCTCAATTAATAGGTGAGCCTATTTCATATCCTTATCATTCAAAATAAAAAAAGCATTAGTCGTGAAAAAGAATAAATTCCTCATAATATGTATATAAATTTTCAGGTTATTCAAATGGTTTTAGTGTAATTTATGAACTTTCCTGAATTGCTTATAACATTAAACAATATATATTATATTAAAATAAATGTATAAATAATATAAATATTAAAATAAATATCACTTCAGATAAATTCAAGCTTATTTACCAGAATTTACTATTCCATGCTTTATTTCTTTATTTCCACTTTCGTAAATAGTGGACTTATTTTGTGTTACAAATTTTTTTATATTATCTAATCACTTATTTTGCCATATTCCTTTTTAAATGCATAATAATCTGATTCAGTTTTTAAATGTATAAAGAGACATGCTACTTTATTTAATTTTTTTTTTTTTTTTTTTTTTTTTTTTTTTTTTTTTTTGTAAACAACGCTTGTAAGCTAGTTTGTATAAAACGTATTATTCCGGACATTTTAGAATTATTGAAGATTATTGTAAGTATCTTGTGATTGAACCATGGTATTGAAGATAAATAATTTTTATTAGTGGTCATTTTATATATACGTTTAAATTATTTTCTGATTGTTTTAAAAAAATGAACACACGTATTTTCCCACCCAATTGTAATTTTGGTAAGTTAGAAGTGCTTGCTGTTACTATGTATAAAAATTATGATGTATTTTAAATTTACTTAAATGTGACTTCAACGTACTTTGCAATTTATTTTATGTTAAAAATGAGCTTAGCAAGTTAAATATGATTCTATGAATTTACGATGATTTATTAGCACATTATTAAATTATTTTAAGTGTCCTTCAGGTTATATATAGTTTTTTTTATAGAAATATTGAGTTAATTTTCAATTTAAAACTATGTATTTTTAAATAAATTATGTACTATTTAAATTATAGTAAATAATTATAAGAAATTATGTACTGTTTAAGTAAATTATGTACTATTTATTATTATTAGAATGAAGTATTATAAAAACAGAGAAGATGTAAATGTTCCGTCAATGAAAAGATGAGTAAAATTAGTTAGAGCTTTAAAGTTTTCTCAAACCTGCATACAATTTCAAACAATGAATTGTTTGAAATTGCATGGGAGTTTCCCAATTTTTCTTTGAAACTCTATGTTAGATAAATAAGGCAATTGTCTGCACTGTAATTCGAAGATAAATACGAGGTAAAAGAATTACTTCTTTTGAATTTAACAACTGAAATTTTATTTTCTCACATCAATTCAATAACTTAGTAACATTTGCTTTCAAACTGTTTTACAGAAATCTCTGAATTTCTTGTTTTAGAATAAAATATATCTCCTTCTCCATAATTATGTAATTTCTCAATATAAATATTGTAGACTGGAAGTTTCATTATTTGTTAGTAGCCATTTGTAATATTTATTAGTATAAAATTTAAGGGATACCGGATATCAAAAGTACTTGAATATCGTCATTTCATTTACTTTTATACACAAAGATGAAAACTTATCACAATTATTTTATGTTAATTTAAAAAAATAATATATTACACCTTATTGATAAAAATCAGTCATATAGTAAAAAATTAAAATGTTCCAAATTTTTATAAACAATATCAAATTTTTTTAATATTTTTTCAAAAATATTTTTGAAATGAGGGAATTTACTTTTATTCTATTAGGAATTTCAGATTGTTGATTGTTAAATCATAATCTTTAGTAATTTTTTATGGAAATATTTTTGAAAATATTAAAAATACCGTAGAAACTCAGCATTTAAAAATTGCTTTGAAGATTTACATATTTTTCAAAACATGCAATCACTTCGAACAAGATATTTCATAATCTAAATAAAATAGTTTTGCTTGTTCGCATAAAAATTTAAGTCAAATCGTATTTTATTGGAGAAATATTCCTCCATAATAATTTATTGGAGATAAAATTCAAATAAATGATTAGTAACTCGAATGTCAATTTTGCTTGAAACATTTTAGAATAAGAAACAGGGAAAAAATGATTTGAATGTTCATCAAAGTTATTCAGTGATGAACAAAAATTTTATAGTCAAATTCTTATTCTACATTCTTAGGCAGGCAAAAAATGTGAAAAAAGTCTGTAAAATTAAATACTCACGACAAATTTAAAAAATAAAAAAATTTAATATTTTTAACATTAGAATATTGTAATTTTTAATGCATTCCTTATAAGAAAATTTAAAAAAAAATTATTATTTTCATAGAGAAAAACCTAAAACTTGGCAATTTAGCATTAAAAAATATGTTACAAAAAAAATTGGAAAACACAGTTTGATTATTTATTAAATATGTTCATATAAAAAAACAAAACTTAATATGAAACATGTTTTAAGTTTTGATGTGTTATTTTAAGATTATACTGAGGTACTTGTTGAAAGGGATAGTAAATATTCTCATGAACTGTGATGTACTCATTAATATTAAAAGTATTGCAAAAACATGCAATGCATTTCGACTATTGTAAAAGACATAATTACAAGATATATGGGCATTTTTATAATTTAAAAATATCCCAAATTTTGAAATTTTCCCTCAAACTTTAAAAATACACAATTGCAAATATTATTAAATTATTTATCAATGGTAATTCAAAATTTATTTTAAGCAAAACTAAATTCTTTTATTCTTTCAGGCAAAACTAAATCATGTTTTTAATCAATTTGACTAAATATTATTGTACAAAAAGGTGTCAGCATAAAACTCCATGCAAATATGTTGTTTATTTTCTTTAGCTGATAAGCCGGTATTATTTTTTTAGATGCTTAGAGATGGATGGCTTTTCAAGAAAGATATTCGCAAAAGATTAATCGTCCGCTATGCAAACAATTCATTGTTGCCATTTCCATTTTTTTTCAAGTAGTAAAGGAAATGGAAAATATGTTTTCTTGAGATATGCTTTCCACGAATAGTATTCATAAAAATATTTTTACTTTAAAAAAATCTTTTCTATGACAATGCATTCTATTTTCCTTTTGCCCATGAAAGTGATGTGAAGTGAACTGAGGACAATATTTTCCCGATTGCTTCTTGCAGAACTTTTAACGTGATTGAATTCTAGAAATATGAATACAGGCAGAAGTCTGAAATCCGAGAAACTTGGGATAATCCTTTGCAAGAGCCTTATAATACTTTTCTTAAGTTCTCATTTTTCCCAATATAGGCTCACAAAAATACAAATTCAGTACAAATACTGAGATCAGACAAAATAGAATTTCTTTTGTGATTATTACTCCTATTTACTTTTTTAGTAATCAATAAAAAATGTTTGATTTACATGCTCGTAGGCATAGTAAAACAACGATTAAAAAGAACATTCACCATATACAAGTGATGCAAATAATAATAAATTTTATAAGCAAATATAATTTTTTCTAAGTTGAAAATTCTTCTAAACAGCCTTAAGAAATTTCACATAAATTTTAGCATCAATTTGAATTCGGTCAAGAATAAAAAAATGACGAATTCAAGAAACATTCAAGAAAACAAAATATCAAATAATATTATATTAAAATAAATTATGAAACATTATTATTATTGCAAATTTAATTTCAGAAACACATTAAATGATCCTTTGGTTATATAAACTAAATATATCTTTGAAAATTTAACAGTGCTTGGGAGAGAATTATTGGAAGAATATTAGAAGAATGATAATAATCTAAAATTTTTAACAGTGGCTGTCTAAAAATAAAAAAATACAACTTTGATATTTCAATATTAAAACATTTTTTTCGAAAATAAATTTAAAATATATCAAAATAGATTTGTCAAATGGTAAGATAATATTCCTTAAAATTGTCTGCTCTTTCTTTGATCACCTTCACTATTTAATAACGAAAAATGAATATTTATACATCGCAAAAACATCATTGGGATGATAGAATTATAGTAATCAACCTGATAGATTGGAGTCGTCAAACTTTTAAAGAATCCACACTTTATTTTAAAGCTAGGACTTTCATTAAAATTGAGTCACTTACAAGTCACAAGAGACATTTGAGTAACTTGTAATAAACTTCCAACAACAAACATGTCTGGAAAACACAGAAGAACAACAAACATTTTTTGCTGTTAATACACAGATGCAATCGAAATCCCGACCTAAACATTAGAGAAAAATATAGTCTTTTTATATGGACAGGAAAAATCCATTTACCGTACTTGGACGTTTTTCTTCATTGTACCAATTTAATCCAACATTTATAAATTATTCCTAGAAGATAAAATCATGGAGTACTTGCAGATAAATTATAGAATATTTATATTATTAGAATCTTTGCTATGCATTTTTAAAATTAATCAATTTACTACTCTAGACACTAAAAATAAATGATGAATACTAGTATAATAAAATAAATGATAGTACTAGGGTTTTCTTACGTTGTGAAAACATGATCCATTGTTTATGAAAATTATTTCTGGAAAAAAAATCAAAGAGGACTCTCAAATGAGTTATATTAGATTGATAGTATTAGACTCTCCATTTCGTATTATCAAAGTGCACCAAGATACTAGAGATAACACAATGCTTTTCAGGGTAAATATTTATTGGCTCAATATCTGCTATTGTTGAATAAAAGGAATATGATTAACAGGAATTTTCTTTCTACCTGCACAGCTGTCAAAGTGAATGCTTTAAAGTTTTTAGGACTTGTTTATTTGTCACTTATGACTATAGCAAATATTTCATTAGAATTTCTTCCAGAAGTTAAACACATGTAACAAAAATGATTTACATCAGTCTAAAATTTTTAAATTGTCCACAGTCAAATTCATTATTAAAACATTTGATCTTATTCATTATTAAAACTTTAAAGCATTTGTTTCCCATGAAGTTTTTTTTATTATTCTTTTGCACATTAGTAGTGAATAAAGATTAAATAATAAATATTCTGGAAACTCATTATGAGTTCTTTAATATTAAATAAATTTAAATTTAAATTTACAAATTTTGAATTTCTACATACCAATCAATTTAAATATTTATAATTTAATTTTATAAGATATTTGCCTTATAATGTTATATTATTAAGTTTAATTCATCAAATATTTTAAGATAGATTTGATCATGTATTCATTATTATAAACTTATATCATATAAAGCATTTTTTCAAACATTTACATCACATTAAAATATAATAAATAAAGATAAACTAGTAAGTGTGCTTTATTTTCATTATTAGTATTTTAATTTTAAATATATCACAAATATAAAACTTATACTTGAAAGTTGAAAATATTGTTATTAATTCTGCTTTCCTATGTGCTTTTTTTACAGTTTAATTATTTTATGTAATATTTCTAATTGTAATATTAAAATCAATTTATTGGTTGAAATTAATAATTTATTTAAAAATCGAAAAAAATATTTTCAAAAAATTATTACTAATCTTTAAATTTATAAAATAATATTTCTAATCAATGAGACAGTCAAAACTAATTTCAGAAAATTGTTTTCTTTATAGAAAATTACTTGGAAACCTATTGTTGATCATTATCTGAGATTATAATAAATATTTTTTTTATTCTATGAGAATGTGAAGAATAATTTGAGTTCCTTATTGGAACAGGAAACTTCATTTATGAGATGATGTTTTTTTCTCTTTATTGGTATTAATGTAATTATCATTAATTTAATTAACGGTTACTACATGTAGGCCTTTTAACTCTATTCTTCCATTTTTTTAATCATTTATGGCTTTTCTTAAGGGGAGAGAAACCCATATCTTGTTATAATTGAAAGATTTTTCGTTAATAATCTTTTAACATCTGACATATTTTTAAGAAACATTATTAATTCTTCAAAACTTATGGCCTCTACTTTTCTGCCTGTAAATTATCTGTATTTGATTACAAAATATAAATAAATTCAGCTTAAGTTCAATAAAATATAGTAAATGTAAATAAATATTTTTGCATAATGTGCAGTTTATATTTTTAACGCATTGTAATTTTTTTTAAGCAATTTTCGACTATGAAAATTATTATGATTAAGGAATAACCTAAAATAAAGAAATAAGTTAATTATAATTAGCAATTTTTCTTTATTACTAGAGAAATATAAGAAAAGTATCAAAAATTGTACTACTTTTGAAGATAATATTTAAAATGCAATAAAATTTTCTTCAACATATTTAGCATCTCGTAAATTCTTATATAATGAGTCAATTTAATATAAAAGAAAATGTTTTAGTTTGATTAATTTTTTAAAAAAAAAATGTCCTTCAGATTATAAATCTTTCAAATTTCGGAATGCTTATGCCCATGATGAACTTTAATTCCATATAAAACTGTCATTTTTTTTAATTAAAATTAAAAATAAGTGATTGTTTTTAAGAGACGATGATTTTTTTTTCAGTATTTGGTGATTCTATTGACTTATATTCCTACATTATAAAAATCTGAAAATAATACTTATTGCACTATATGTTTTTACATGTTTTAGCTTCAAATGCTAAATTATCATCACATAAATAAGTATTTTGTGCGTTAAAACCATATTTGGATTGCAAATAAAATTTTTGTTGTTTTGTATATATTGATTATTCTCTAATGTCTTGCAAATGTTAATGGAAACATTTATCTTAATGAGTCTAGTGTCTTCTAAATATATTTTTGAGCACCCTTAAAATTTTAAATGGATAATTGGCTCCTAACATATTGCCCTTATTAAATCCACTTTTTTTCATATTGCAGATATTTTCATATATCTGCCATATGAAAAAATGTATTTAATAAACGCAATATGAAACAGATGACATTTTACTATATTTTATATTTGGAATAATGTAAATCCTCCAATATCTCATAAATCAGTATATTATTTCTTGGAAATGCAATCTTTCATGTATAAGGTAACAGTCAGGCCAATCATTGATCAACTAGAAAAAAAAATATAGTATTTCTACTTTCTGAACTGGGGCAAAACCAAGTGGTAAATTAATGATTCAGTTGCGAATATGGCGAAGATATGGTTGATTTTTTAATTAACGTATTTATGCGCTGTTACAAAACACAAATACTTATAATAATAAAATTAAAAAATAACTAATTATTAAAGAAATAAGTGTTTTCTTAAAATGATTCAAAACTTCCATATTTTTTATATATTTTCCATCATGCATTCATAAACTAATATTTCAAACAGCATAAAACAATTTCTAAAAATAGCGGCATCGTTTAAAATCTTACCATATCTTATCTTAAACTTTCTAAACGTGACTATATCTTTTGAAGATTTCTTCATGTGTATTAAATTAAAATTTTATTACTTTCTATTTTTTCTTTAAAATTCATTTTGTCTTTTAAGCAACTTAAACTGTTCAACAACCAAATCATATTGAATTTCCATACCTAGAACAAGTTATAGACCATTTTGTTTAATGTGGGTAAACAAATAGTTTATTGCACTTTACTCTTAATCTTTTGGATATACATGATGACTGTGGTTCATCGTTCACTAATCATTCTAAAGTTACTGGCGGAATTCATCATGCAAACTAAGACTAAATTAAAGCTGTACCTTTATATAATATCTCCCTGTAGACAAATTAAATTCATTCCAAATACAGGAATTTGTTCAAATGAATTTGTATGCAAAAGGCTGAATTAATTTGATTTCTCTTAATAAGAATTACAATATGTTTTATCTGGGCCTTAATTATTTGAAAAAATTTCTAGATTGGCACGGCCTTCAGCAAACTTGGGCTGAATAACATTTTTCACGATAAATTTGAAATTCTTGGATGCTAAAAAACAAATTTTCAGTTAGGTCATGTGATAAACCACAGTTATTGAATTTTTGTACAGAAATAGTACAAACTAAACCAACAAGTATAACCAATCAATAATCTTCAACAAGTATCTTCTTTAGATTGATTTGTTTATTTGTCAATTTACAGATAATTCTTGCTCACAAGTGGCTATTAGATTCAGACCTATAATTTGAAGTCGATATTGTATATCAATAATTATTTGACCCGAGAAAAAGTTAAATGGTTTTCTTTAAAGAATTAGTATTTGTTTTCAGGACTTTACGAAAATTATTATTAAAAGGTTCGGACGGGTGAGGATATTTGGAATCTATGATTATTTGAATACGTTACTTTTGTATTACATGAAATTATTATTGTTATTTGTTATTGCTTGCGGAATTAGTAAATTATCATTAAATATTAAAGTTTGATTATTGTTGAGTTTTGAGGTGGTGAGTTTCGATTATCGTTGAGTATAAATCACTTTTGATATAAACTTTGTCAGCTACATAGAAATATTTAACTACAATATTTAATTCACAGATATAAATGCAAAGGTTGAAATTGTCCTGACAGAAAAATATGAAATTGTTCGTATAAGAGTTTAGCATTTTATGCAACTTATAAATGCATTAACTTTTGTTATTAATATTAAATACGTTAAAACATGAGTAAAAATCCTTAAAAAATAAGAAAATTTTGTACTGGATTCAAAAAATTTTAAATGAACTAAAAGAATGAATAAAGAACTGTTTCAACATTCCTTCAAGCAAAAGTAATAAATTCACTTAAGCTTTATTATTTTCTTAAAAAATAATTACTTGTTAAAATAGTTGTTTGATTCATTGAGAACTCATAAAATAAATATGAATATTATTGAATATTTTTATATGTGAACAATTGCGAATTTATAGAAAATACTTTCTTTGAGAAATGTCGAGCATGAAAAAATTAGTTATTCGCTTTTTGAACAGCGGTGAAGATGGGCCACTATTGTGAGTGCTTAGACAGTATAAATGTTGACTTGATTATTTATATGTGTGAATATTTTTAATTATTAGTGTATGTATAATAATGTGAATTTATATGGGTGGGTGTATTTATAGTAAGTACAATAAATAATTAGTGGAGAAACATCTCTTATCTCGTTACACCACAACATATAAAGTAAACTTAATGTAAATTGAATTCTTTAATTTTTAACTTTCTATTTGAAAGAAATTTAGAAAAGGAATTGATCTTTCATTTATCGAAGATGTCAGGCAAACGCCAACGTTTTATCAAATGATCAAATGCTTATAAGTTTGACCATAATTTATGACTTCTATTCTGAAAGATGAATGTTTATTATTGATATTCAACGAATACAATAAATGTGAGTTATGAACTCAAAGGTTTCGTCTTTCACAAGTAATATTAGTAACTAAAACATTTGAAATAGTATTATTCCCTAAAATTACTTAATAAATTTGGTTTGTCATGTGTCAATATAATTATTTGAAAATATAAAGAGATTTTACTTGCAATGTTTAAAATATTTATCGCAACATTTTTTGAATGAATATAACTTTGAAGCAACAAATTTGGAATGCTGATCTAAAGCAGTTAAAAACAATTCCCTTGAATTTAAAAGTATTACATTTCATACTTTTATTTGTAATGCTTTTCTATTAATATCACATTTTTAAACTCATTAAATAATAATATAGAAGTTGAGAGCAAATTAAAAGTTCATTCATTCATACTTAGTATTTCTTCATTTATTCATTCATATTAAGCATTTCTTAGATTTCTTAGAAAATCAATAGTTAACTTATTTTTTACTATTAGAGGAATATGCCAATAGAAGCTATTGAAAGGAAAATTTAGAAAAATCTCTTTTTTCAAACATGATTTCCACGTTGATTTTTAATTAAAATTTATCACTATATTTTAAATATTTTTTCTTTTACGCATGAACAGGTTTCATAAATTCATATAAATTTTTGACGAGTATACCTATCAATAAATTAATTATTTTATTAATATTCATTACCGCTTTTGTTTTCAAAACACAAACTGAAAAAATTAAAGTGTGTGAAATTATAGTTAATAATAGTTTTTAAATTAGACTATTATGGAAATATGCTTAATTCTCTGAAAACAACAGCAAATATTTTTTTACGTTTTGGCTACAAAACTAATTATTTTCGTTGTCACAAAGATTAGACACAGTAGGAGCCAATATGTATATGTAACAAAAAGAATAACCTTTCGTCTAATGATCTATGTTTTTCTAAATTGTCGATGGAAATAGAAGAACGGACTTAAAATTTTAAGAAAAGTTCTTTAGTATCAATGGAAATCAACTACAAAGTATAACTACTTATAAAATAGCTGAATAAAGGAAAACCATTTTATTTACAATGCCATTATTTTAGAAATATTTAATTAGGAGAATTATAACTTGTTAGATGATTTATTTAAATTACTAATGTAATTATTTGAAATAAAAATGGGATTAAATTACACCTAATGTGTTTTTTATCTCCTTAAGAGCAATTAAATTTTACATTTATCTTAATTTAAAGTTAAAAGCTTCTTTTTTAGACTATCACATGCAAAAACTAATTAATTTATTCAAACGAATATTGATAATAATTACTTAAGTAGACAGTACTAATAATTTTATTAGTACTGAGAAGCAAATAATTAAATTACCTTGTTCATTATATAAAAGATTGGTTTTAATAATAAAATTTTAAATTTTTGAAAAGGATATAAAAACAACAAGTATATATATCGGATAAAACAACGTAAAGCATTTTCTCAGTTTTGCATCCCAATTAATTTATATTGTTTTATTTTTTCTACATACATAATTTCTGTAATTAATTAATTTATTTTAAACATTTTAATATAAAAATAGTTTTATTGTTTTACGTGAAATATACTTTCTGAAGAACAGCGTCAGAACAAAACAATGCTCGAGTTAAATGCCTCGTGATAGTTTAATAGACTGAGCAATCAATTAAGGAATCTATTCTTGATTTCAACAAAGGAATTCTCTGATTGTATGGTTCTAATTAGCATGATACAGAGCCATGAAACCAATCGTCTTTTGTAGATCGAATGAAGTTGCGTTTGCTTCTAGTGATGATAATTATACTTATAATATATTAAAAGTATATATGTATTAAAGTTTCCCTAAGCCAAAACTTTAGATTTATTTACTTAGTTAATTGTGCTCAAATTGAAATTTCAAATAATTTTCACAATGACTATTTTTTATCTTACAAAAATTTGTATAACTCTAGAAAATTTTGTATTTATAATTTATTAATTGGGGCTTTACGGAAGCTCAAATCTGAATTAAAAGGATGACTCATTATTAAACTGTAAATAAATGATAACGTTTGCATTGTGAAGTTTATTTGAATATACATAGTACTGTCAAAAATAAATTTCTCTTTTACATGAAACCACAGTTTCTTATCCTCTCAACAAATCAAGTTAAAATTTCATGCATGGTTATTTAAAATTATGTGTTAAAGTTTCCGAGAATAATGGTTAACTGGAGTGAATTTCAAAATTTTTAAACTATAACATCCATATTTTCTTAAAGAAAATTTATCATTGCATTGAAAATGATAAATATTTTTGAAATATTTACTTTGTGATAAAAATAGCGGCCCAAAGCATTTGTAAAGAAGAGCATTATAACATATCCATGGTAGTTCAAGATATTAAACGGTAATGGTCCTCCAAAGACAACATCTTAAATTCGAAATTATCATAACATGCAGAATTTTCAGAATTTGGCATTTCATGGGAATTTTCAATTTCGATTTATGTCTTATACTCACCATTTACAAGTTAGATTTCAGTTATCTCGTGAACAAGATAGCTGAAATAATAAGATCTGGCGGTCTCAGTATCCGTGGAACTGCAAAATCCGAAAAAGGACTCAGAAATCAAAATGTTGTCTCTGCTTGCATCAGCGGACTTCTCTGTATATAGCTCAGAGTTGGGCTCTAACAGTTTTGTGGAAGCAAGAGGAGAGAACCTTCATAATGTAGTTGTAAGAAACAAGCAGAAAATCCTATTGCTTTACTTGCCCCCTCCAAAGGTGTTATTTTATTTGATGGACATTGCTACCACGACATATTTAATGTATAAGGCCGTATATAGAGAATGTGTTGTTAATATGACGTGATAGTGTCCGAAGAGCATATAATGAATACAACGTATTTCCGGTAGAGTCAAGATTTCACTTACTACCTGCAATGATGAAAACAACGCCCTCATTTGCCAGATTACTGTGATTTCCAGTCCATAGTATTGCAGCCCTGGTTAAACAACCGGGGCGACTTATGTAAAAGCCCCTTATTGCATTTATACATTGATGACATTTCGTTCACGTTGAAAAGGGATAATATAATTTTACTTATTGATTTAAACTGAGCACTTTCGACGGGGGAATATAATTTCCTATATACAGTAATACTTTTGTAGAATTACAAACTAGAAAAAAAGTGCTGGTTATGCTACAATAAATAATCATTTTTTCTTCGTGTAAAAGTACTGGTGTCTTATCATGAATGTGAGATGTCCAAGGAACGTAGGTGTTAAAATATCCAATTAAAGAAAAATGTTTTTCCCCTGCTTACATCAATCTCATTACCATCTGTTACTTTTAACATATTTAAAAATAAAAAGAATTAGGAAAAGCATATACTGCTGCTCATCTCCAAATAGCAAATTATGAATCACTAAAACCGACTAGGAAATATTCGCTGAAAAATATGCAAAATCTAAAAATTTTGGTTTGCGGAAAATCCAAATGGAGGTTTGGATTTCTTTCCGTATGCAGTGGAAGTACATTAATCATATAATGTAATTCGACAACATATTCAAACAGCTCAAATAATTACCCGGATGGAGATCGAAGTTGATTACAATTACATCCAGATTTTTTATTTATTTTTAATCTCTTGCAATTGCCTTAGTTTGCAATTTTGTCAATAAATTACTTGTTTCTCTACATATGTTCACAATAAACATCTTTATTGATTTCGCTAGTTATCCAAATGTGAACACACACATTTGAAAGATAATACAATTCCTGACATTACTTATTCAAGGTTTTATACAATAGATCTCTTGTAAGAGGTGGGCGATGATTGATGTTTCTACAGTTTAAACCAGTATATTCCCCGCAAGGTTCCTCAAAGTTCCTGCTCCAATCAATAACAAATATTTCATGGCATTTTATGCTGCATTTCTTGTCACACGATAATAATTACAACAATATTTGTTGTTTTTGAAAACTGAATTTTTTTGCACAAGGAAAAGAGTTGAAGTTGCCATTCAGAATTTTCAAATTTATCTCTCTATAATTGTAACCATCAGCTCTGTGGGTTCGAAACCCCTTTCCAGTCATCAACACTTACCTTTGAATTATATGCCTGATATTGTTTAATAGAATAGTTAAAAGTAAAGGCTGTTAGTAAGTATATATCCAACCAGAATATAAATTATTAATAGAAATAATATTAAAATTAACCAAATGTAAACATCGTCATTAAAATGCCTCTCACAAATAAATGAGATGTAAAAGAAATATTAGGAGAACTTTCTAAACATCTTTTTCTTAAATCAAAATTAATAATAAGATCCTAA
The DNA here is from genome assembly GCA_026290005.1 of Latrodectus geometricus. Lineage (NCBI taxonomy): Eukaryota > Metazoa > Arthropoda > Arachnida > Araneae > Theridiidae > Latrodectus > Latrodectus geometricus. The sequence goes on from JAPDSC010097038.1 coordinate 58,685, forward strand.
TCTTTATTTAAATTATATGTTTTGGGTGAAATTTTTGAAATTTCGTTTGAACGTGTTTTCTTATTTTTCCATTTGTTTTATTTAAAAAATATTCTTTATATAATTTCAATTTCTCTTCTGCATAAAATCTGTAAAATATCCAAATTTATATCTAAAAAATATCATTAAATTATCTAACGAAATGAGTCAAAATCCAACCTATTAACCACCACTTCAATTATTAAATGAATTTTCTAATAACTTCTGGAATTTAATTTTATTTAATAGAGTGATCATCTTAAGTAAATGTCATTAACCAAACATTTTTCTAATTATTTTTAATGCACATTATGTTATTTCTTAATTTTTTTTAAAACTTTCTCTTTTTTCTAAAATTGAAATAAATCATATTTGACCGACTGTTGTAAAGGCTTAATGATTTATATTAGATAAACGAAAAATTTATTATCTACCTTGCAGAGTCAAAATAAATATCTATAACAGTTTTTTATATCTTATTGCTTTGTTGTAAAAACAAAAATATTTACTCGCGAAAAAACAATTTGTTTTTCAAAAGTATTTTTTTTATCGAATTTCGTAATTGAATTCAAAGTTTTAAATTGAATATTGATATTTTTGTTTTATTTTGTCTATGCTCTAAAAAATTAAATAAAGTTTGAATGGATAAAAATTGTTGACTCTTTTTCAAGTATATATTGAGTTCAGTCTTTTGATTTGTTTAGTTTTATAAGTTTCTCTTTTATTTTCAAAAAGCAAAATTTTGATAACCTTAAGAAAAGTATATAATTGGATACATTTTTTTAAGCAAAATAATGTTAGTTTCTCGAATATTTTTCTAAACTTTACATTGCAAATATGTAACATACATACATTTATGCATATGAAATTTTAAATTATGCATTTGTTTGATTAAAATAAATGAATTATGAATATATTGCTAAAGGATTCTTAGTATCTTCTTTAAAATAAATTTACAAAATACAATTTATTTAAAATTTTCAAAATTTTATCACTTTGAGTACTTAACAATTATTTCAGTAAAAGTATTTAATTTTTTAAAATTTAGGATAATTTAAATCTTTAAAGTCAATTTTTTATTATTTCATCTTAATTTTTTCCTAAATTATTAGATACGTGATTATAATTAGCGTTTATTATTATTCAAAAATGTAATTCACTTATAAGAATTAATTTTCTTTCATAATGTTACAGCTGTAATAGTTTTCTGCATTACTTAAAATTACTTTAAATAGTATTACTTAAGTATAATTTATAGATTATTTGTAATAATCTTTAAATTATGTCTCAGTTAAAAGTCCTTCAAACTATTCAAGAAATTTATTAAAATATCAATGAATATAAAAAGTTAAGCTCAATCATTTTTTTAAACTGATATTTTATTTGGTAACATATTTCGAGATTTTATTGTTTATTTTTGAAATATTATCACTTTTGTGGAATAAAAGTAAAAATATTTAAAAATCAATACAAAAATCTTAATGTACATCTTTGCCTGAATCCAGTTTATCGTAAATTGCTAAATTAATTAGGAAATAATTTCCCATTTTTTTAATATCCTGTAGAAATTTTTTGTGAAGCATTTTATGAAAATTTGATTTAAATTGTGTGCTTATAAATAAATTCCATTGAATAACTTTAGTATAAAAATATTAAAAAAGTATTTTTCTATATCGAACAAATATCAGGCTTGTCTTAAAAAAAGTTTTTCATCTAACTACTACATTACCTAATTGAAAGTGAGTAAATGTTTTTATACTATTTTTTTAATAATTATTCTTTATATATGTATTTGTTTTGTGATGAATTTGTATTTGATAGACATAAGACATTCACTTTGAATGATCTGAAATTTCTTTTTATATTTCACACTACAATCTTGAATACTTTAATTTTTCTGTGTTTCATTTTTTTTAAATGAAAAAAGGCTGCCTCTTATTTCATCACACTAAGATTTTCGTTTTCATATTGAATAAATACATATACTATTTATAAATGAAATTTGAAAGAAAAACCGAATAATGTCTTATAAACTCTGCAAATAGAAAGTCCATTTGAATATGTGTAATGTATTAGACTTTTTTTAAATTTAGTTTACCACACATTTGTTAAGTCAGTTCTCATACTTCTTTTTTACAGCTTGATATTTTTATTAATAAAATTCAGAAATAATAAAGAGCAATTTTAAAAGTAAGATTTGTAAATTCTTTAATCAACACTGATAATAATCTATTTGAAGTTGATATTCAGAAATGTAATTACGTGATTTCTTAGTATTGAACAAATAAGCAAGCATATGATATACGAATAATTTTTCGAATAATTAACTGTATTATTTATACTCAAGTATTAATTTATGATAAACAGATTTACGTACATTAAGCACTCAAGTGTAAGCTCTCACACATTCATTCAAGTCATTATTTTATGAATTCTGAGATCAAAAGTACATTTAAAAATAAATGAAATTTTCAAATGATGTTAAAGATCTGATTTTCAAGTGCTATCTCATAAGGAAATCCAGATCACATACACGTGTTTATCTACATTCTGGAATTCGTATGAGCTTCCAGCACTTACGACATCCCAGACTTCAACATTTGCATTTATTCATAGAATCATGCTTTATACACGGCCAATGGTGGTGTATAGAAATATTCAAACTAAAAAGCAATATGATAGTATTGCTTTAATCTATTTTTAATAGCAAGAATGAATAAATAATTTTAATTTATATCAAGCTTTTATTATTTAGATATTAAAAAGTAAATTATCATTTAGTGTGTCAAACGTATTTATATTTAGTCGCTTTTATTTAAGGAAGTTTTTTGGTTATTTTTGTTAATTTTTCCGGGTTTTCACTTAATTTTGAAATAATTTTAAACTGCTTATGGTTTTTAATGCTTATTTTAGAAAAAAATTAACCAAATATCAATACTCTAGAGTTCCTAATTATTTTAATAAGGATTATATTTTTAGGTTAATTCCACAAAAAAAAACACTAGTTACAGTTATTTGTATTTTCGATACACTACCTTTCTACAACATCTCTTCATTTTAATCAATGAATGAATTTCTGTGTATAAATATTATAAAGGCTTGCATGATTAGATATGAGTATTTGTTACTTTTGTCACACTATTGAGTTTCTTTAATTTGATTTTTTTTGGGTTAATTTAATTATAATATTATATAGTTCTAAAATATTTTATTTTATCTTTCACGCAGAGATTTTATCTAGATTTTCACCTTATACAACAAATGAATTAAAAGAGTACACATTATTATTACTTCTAGTTAAAATCTGAGTATATCTCAAGCTTTAAGTCACTCAAATTATTGAATGTAAAAGGGGAAAATATAGGGATGTAAGTAAATAACATTTTTACGATTAAGTATGAGTTTTGAGCACATTTAGAGCATTTTGAAGATATGCATTTATTTTGCATTGTTTTGGATCTAGTATTCAGTATATAATGAGGTAAATATCCATAAAATGCTTATTTTTAATCGAATAATAGTAATAATTTCAGCAAATGACTCAGAAATAATTATTTTTTTTAATAAAATCAGGTAAGTAAATTACAAAATAAGCTGCTTTGAAATCAACGTATGATAAATGTGTAGTACTTCTAGAAATCTTACTTGACACAAATACACAATGTTTCAAGTAAAAATAAAAACTTTTTCAGTATTTTTAAACGTTTTTAATGTTTCGTTAAATTAAAATATTTTTTATTATATAGTTTCAAACAAATTAGTTGATTAAAACACGTATGATTTAAGATGAAGTGATCACTTACATTAAAATATTTCTAGTATACTATGCCAGATATGTAAAGCTTTACTGTTCTAAGCACATCTCTACCTTCTAGAATCAAATGATTGAAATGTTATATAATATTCAAGTAAAATATTAAATGAAAAGGTTTATTTTCACTACGAATATTGCTGAGATTATAAGTGAGATAAAATTATAAGAGAGCATTATCCTGACTGGAAGATACATTTCAATTTATATGAAGTTATATTCAACATGGAACTATATTTGTTTACTCAAATCATGTAGAGCAAATATAGTTACTAAAAATTGAAATGAATTAAATAACTAAATTGCCAATAAAATTTATTAAATAAATTTTTAAGAAATGAATTATATACCATGAATTAAATAGATTAAAATTGCTAAAAATGGAAACAATAGTTTATTTATTTATTGTATTTTTACTTAAATTTAAATAAAAATATAATCAAAAACACAGTCAAAATAATTTATTTTGCACTTAAGGAACTAACTTCTCATCAGAATTATATTTAAGCTTATTGGTCATATTAAGAGATTTAAGCCATTCTGTTTTGTAGTAACTTTGATTTAGGGTAAAAATGTAACTCTTTACAACATATTTTTACAATTTTATTGAAAGAAATTTAAAATGTCATCAATTAGAACATAAAAATTATTAATTTTAGTTTAATATAAAATTTAACCTTATATTTTATTGGTATTTTGACTGTTTAAAAATATAAATAAAACTGTATTAAAAATAAATATACTTATTGTTTATCTGAAACTATTACATTAATATATTTGTAATAGTTATGTAGGTATTAAATCGGTATAGTTTAATAGATTCCTCATAACTGAAAATCAATAAAGGTGCTAAGATCATTATAATATCGCTTAAAACATGAATATATTTAAAAAAAAATTTAAAAATAATTTGTTCTCTCCTTATCTAAGCTCAAGGATTTAATCTCATGACACATTTTAACGCGGAATCATTTTGCAAATAAAATTTTAATTGAAAGTGGAAAATAATCGGATTTTAATCTTACAGTAAATAACAGTGAGATCTTAAGTGGAATATCAATTAATTCGCTTTTAATTTTATTTGGGAAATGAGAAAAAATTAACGGTGTCAGTGTAATTAGTTTTCGATTAATTTCGATTTTGTGATTTGAAAAGGAGTTTACTTAAGGAATTAAATCTTCTAATTTGCAAGCAGTTAAGAAATTGAGTAGCATCATTTAACCTAATCAGGTCTTAAGTATTTTATTGTGTAATATAAATTTGGAACAAGATTTTCTTTTTATTTTGTTATCTTAAAGGTTAGTTTTTATAAAAATTATTTAAAAGCTACTTATGACTTACTTTTCCGTTAAAACGAATAGTTCTAAGCAAAAGTTGTCGATATTTGATTGATTAAGTTTTTTTCTTTTTTTATTTATTTCATATATTTTTGAGTATTAAGTCAAAATCCTGAATGCATTAGTTTTACATTTTATTCTAAAGAGACTTTTTGCTTGAAAGAAAACAATAAAAAATTCTGTTGGCTCATCTGATCAAGAAACAAGTCGCTTACCATTGTTCAACTGTAACTAGGATTGAACTAGAAAGCTTTGATCTAATGAGTCTTATCTTATAATTAGGTCAAGGCGAGGTCTGCCATGACTAACCTATAAATTGTGTTTTTTAAAGATAACGATCACAAGTTTGATACTAAATTAGACAGAAACTGACATATTTCTGTGTAAAATGCGAAATGGTTGTGAATGCAGTATATAGATTTCCAGAGAGTACAAATGATTTGGGAATTCTCTCTTGCAACGCATAAAAATGACTTATTATTCTTGAAACATTGTCTTTGAAGTGGAAATGTTGAATTTAAGCTATTTGCTTTCTATTCGACGTAAGAAAAATTTACGAATATAGTTCCCCCTTCTCTCTCCAAAAGACATTATTTTAATATTTTCTAACTAATTAGTTAAAAATATCTTCTTTTCATTTGTACTTAAATGAAACGTTCGTTTATTTTAAAGAAAATAAACGAACGCTTATTTCCAACAAACAAAACAGTTTGTTTCCAGAATAGAATAAGAGAAAGATTTCAAAAATAAATAAATAAAAGAGCAAAAGAACAAAGCTTTTATGTTTATAAATAAATTCAAAATATCTCTATTTGTTAGCGTGTTTTCGTGCTATAAATGATTATCAATGAAATTTTACGCAAATATGCTAAGAATGTGCAGGTTTTTTGATAAATTTGAAAAGCTTTTGATTTTTTACAAAATTTTGGAAATTTGTTAAATGATTTTCCATCAGTTTATTAACATGTAACATATTTATTTTTTGGTAAACATATTTATTAATTAATATAGAATGTCTAGTATTCAGAATTAAAAGTTTTAAACTCATGATACTAATTTTAAAAAATGATTCTGGAAATTAACTATAATCAACTTTGATTTTTTTCTCAAAAGGAAATTAAATATAAAAAAAAACAATATTCAAATTGAAAATTCAATGGACACACATTTTAAATTGATTGCTTATATATAAGAAAAAATGAAGCTTATGTTCTATAACCCCATTTCCATCAATATCATCGGATTCTTCTTTTTTTAATTTATACTGGAGTCCGAAGATAAGGAAAGAAATATAAAAATGGGATGAAATAGTTTGATAAGAAACGTGGGAAATGATAAAGAAAATATTTGAACAGAAATTCACAATAGACTGATACACAAATGAGGGAAATATAGATCAAAGTAAGAAGTACTGGAGCATTTCTATAGCTTTATTTTTATTGCCTTCTTTATTTTATCTAATAAGAGATGTGGGCATTTCTCTCTCTTATAATTACAGAAGTGTCACTGTAAGTTCCGATATTGTTGATAAACAGTGTTAAGCAATAATTGCAGCAGTGCTATTCCTAAAAGCACAAATGTTTAACGATTTTAAGCCCCTGTTAAAAAAATTTATCGACTTGCAATGACGTTTCGTACATTATGCACATACTTTCTATGAAATTGAAGTCTAACGTCTTCGTTGAAACTGATATTAATCGATGAATAACCTAATTTTTCACATGATTGTCGAAAAATTAAAATATGATTGTTTTAGAAAATCCAATAAATTTAGGGACCTCACTGGATACTTCAAACGATGAATATTAAATCTTTTGCACATTTGTTGGCAAACTTAGATTTGATAGTATAGACAAATCAACAATTTAAAAGACTTCATTGGGAAAATGAAACGATAAATATCCTAACCTTACAAACAACAGTTGTTGAAAAGTTTAGATGTATGTCCTAGAATGTTATCGTACATAAAAATAATTTACTTTCCGTTAATACTTCAAAATATTTGATGTGAGATTCTCATTCTTATATGTTCTACTGACATTGTAATGATGGAGAGATTATAATATGATGTGTACGTAGTCAACACACACACAAGATATATCTCCAAGCAATGGTACAAATATAGTCAGAAAGATCGATTTATTTGAGATTTGGAAAATGATTATACATTTTAGTTAAATGTTCTTTAATATAATTTTTTTCTTCCTTCGTAATTCAAAGTTACAATGCACGGATGACTTTAAAGACAAATAATAATTTTGGAAACTAAAGATGATTTTAATAAAAATTGTTAATGTTCTCTTATATTTACTGAAGTCCAAGATTTCAAACATTTTTTTATGCTTGTCAAACTAACTTAGTAATTTAGTGATTATTGTTTTGAGAAAATATAAGTTATTTCAATTTCTTTGAATATATTATTTATTAAATTATTCATTTTATTTAATTATAGTGTTGGAAATGAATATTTAATTTTTATGATGTTTTGAAACATACTGTAAATACATATAAGTTATTAATAATATATTATTCTTATTTATTTTAAATAGGATATCTATTTTAACATTATGATACCCACGAAATATCCATTTTTTATTTTCAGACAAAGTATCTTTTCTACATTTAACTTCGATAAAAAAAACGAGTTAAAAGAAAACACAATTTCTGGAACGGCGCTTTTAATACTTGCTGCTTGCAAGTTATTGAGGTTTTTATAAAAGTTTTTTTTTGAAGTATGAATCGCATAAAAGCATTTAATCTTCAATCTTATAAAAATGGTCCTTTTTGGCGCTTACATCACTAAAGATATCTATTCGACTAAACTGTTTTCCATGTAGAAAAGCATAATCCGATAAATTTGTTTAAATAATTTTATTTTTATAGTGATTTATTCAGTTCATTGATAATTTTTTTGAAAATTCTTCTATTTCCTCAGCTTAACGAATAAAAGAATGAGGTTAACTTTTTATATTCAATTAAAAGTTAAGTATTTTTCTGTTCTGAAATGCAAAATATTTTAATAGTTACTTTTAAATCTTGCATGCATTTTTTACATTTTTTACTTTTACTTTAAGAGCAAGAAACAGTCATCTACTAAACAAATGCAAGTAGCAGTAATATTTGTGACTTTTTAGGGATGTGCAATTGAAATCTACAGAAAATAATTTTAACAATTTTTTAGTGCAATTCTAAAAATAATTTTGAAAACATTAGAATGAAGGGAACGGAAAATCATTTGATTTAAATTTAAAACCAAAATTTTAATATTTCCTGAATATGATTCATGCTTGCCAAGTTACTTTAAAGTAATAATTAATGTAATAAAAGTAACAAATAAAATTACTTTAATGCAATTTTATAATAAAGTAAAATTCTTGCTAAGTTTACTAAAGTAACTTGGCAAGATAAGATTATACTTTATTATAAGATTTGTATATAACTTTAGGATATGATTCACAAGCATATAGCATAAGATTGATTGGTAAAAATGTCGGATATTAGTCTTAGGAAAGATATTGCTGCACAATCAATATGCTTGAGAACATCTTGAAATCATCCTTTTCTTGTTTTGGATGGAACATTGAACCATGCGTTATTATTTCTCTTTATCACCAAATCCTTGATATCAAAAGAACATTTTACACAGAGCGGGATGTATTAGCATTTTATACATAGAGTCCATTTTTAAAGAACAGATTGAACTAATAGAGATAGCACTTTTCATAAATACTTTTGTGATTTTCACTGACAAAAAGTAGATAACAATGTAATTTTCAATGACATTTTTATCTCATCTGTCTAAAATCAGCATTCCGATTTTATTGCGCTTCAAGAGAACTTACTTCCTAAATTTTTATAAAAATAAATTATAGTATATTGCTATAATATTATTTATATAAAAACATAAATAATTTATTTTCAAATCTGTGTCATTTTAAATATAACTTTCTATTCTGAGTTTCAGCCTACGATTAAATTTTAATATCAGTTATCATTAATAAAAAAGTTCAAAACTTATTATATATTTCAAAAATAAATAACAAATATTAATAGAATTATAATTAAATTAATTAAATAATATACAGAAAAACAATAAAAAGAACAATGTATTAAACTAATAAAAAATATATTTATACAAACATAAATATGTAATATAACAAAAATACAAGAAAAACGGTTTTTATATATATTTTATAAGAAAATGATGCAGTACATAAATAGAAAATTTATTATAAGTGATTATGCTTAAAACGTTTTGAAAAATCGATACTGTCAACAAGAGATAATGGATGGCTTTCTAGCTACCGTAGATAAAATAAACTAATTAGTTTCAGTTTGTTTTACTTTCTTTTATGAACTTTTTTATTTAAGAAATTATAAGATAAAGTGCATTATTTAGAAAGAACATAAATTACTGTTTGGAATTTTCGAAACGTGTTACATAATAAATTAAATTTATTAATTTGCATAAGCTTTCTAAAAGACGGAAACAAAGTACTTCAATATAATTGGCAAATATTCTTAGTATAAAGAGAGTTCGTTCTCTTAATTTGAATGTTTTTAACTAAGCATATTTGTAACCTTTATAAGTGATCAAAATATAATTATCAGTAAAAAAATTCAAAAATAAATTTTCATGTAAAATGAGATAAATTAAAATTGATATATACTTACAAGAATATTCACAAACGCCATATTACTTCGGAATTTTAATACGAAAAGTCACATTACTTTGTATGAAACAAAATATTCTAATATGATATTTTCACAAAATAAAAAAATCGAAGTTTATGGATTAATAATGTATCTTCTTTCAAAACATCAGTTAATTTTTTTTCTTTTTCTTCATTGACAGTTCGTTTATTTAAAAAAAAAACGGACGCATGTCAAAATGATTTAGATAACTTTTTTCTAATAACATCATTCAAAGTATCCATTATCCAGACCATTGCGACAAGAATGCTAATTTCATTAGGCGATTCCAAGGCATGATCCAAGATCAAATTTTGACATTTACAAATGAAGCTATTGATTATAACGAAATACATGAAAAGTCATAAATTTGATTATGAGAGTGAAAGTGTTCATGCATTGCTTAAAAAATCTAGATGAATGATACTTGAAGCTGGGATTTATTTATAGCTCTAAGTCTTCTGATATAAATCCCACTAAGATTTATGAAGAATATTTTCCTTTAATTTTGATTTTAAACAATTTCGATTTTAGAACTGAAACTGCTTTGCATTGAATAAATATTGCACTAATCAATTATTAAGTATTGTTGCTCAGACAGTTAAAAGAGTCTTGATAATCACTTCTATCCAAGTTTCTAATATAAAAAAATTAACAAATAAGTAAAACATCAAAAGGTAAAAAATAAATGCAAACAGAAAAAATCATGAAGGCGAATTTGTAAAAAAGAGATTTATCAAAAATATAATTCGTAAATAGGAGTTAAAATTATTATTGAATCTGTGGGATTCTCTTAGGGATCAGCTATTTGTTCATTGAATCACGAATGTTTGCAAATAAGTAGTTCATAAAAACAAGTGTTCTCTGTAATACATAGGAAATGAAAATGTATTAGAATCTTTTTGGATCTTGCCTATAATAAAAAAAATTGTGTATGAAGAATCAAATTTCAAATAATTTATTAAGAAAGTCAATTGTAGCAATAAAAATTTTTTACCTATAATAATAATTTTGTTAGAGATGTTCTAGACTAAATCACTCTTAGGAACGTTTAAACATGTGAAATTTACAGCGTTTTTGAAAGTATTACGATTTCTCACTTCATAGTAGTTTCAACTTTCTTAAATTGTTGACTAATATGATGTTACATATTTTCACAGTTTGTGAAACATATATACATATATGGGATTTATAATATGTATTCAACACACACACACACACACACATATATATATATATATATATAGGGTATAATGTTGGATACAGCTGTGTGTTTTGACAAACTCATGAAATTCTGGAAAGTAAAAATTATAACATATTTCATTATTGAAAAATAATGAGAATTTACAAAAAACATTAATAATAATGCTTATTGTCCAAGTTAAAGGAATTTTTTGCGCATGACAGATCCACATGGACATTAAAATACTGTGTAAGAAAGCTCTTCCACACAAGTATATATTCCATTCCTTATAATTGTTGAAAAGATTTAAGTTTTGCTTAAATCTGTTTAATTTTTTATAATTAACAAAGAACGAAGAAAAGAATTCAGTTTTTATCTATAATATATTGTATAAGTATGGAATATATTATACATATATGCACACAACTAAATAAATTGCATATTAATACCATCGAAAAAAAATCTCTTGTACAGTGTTTGAAGTTACTAAACCGTGTTAAGTAATTTATATCATATAATTTCTTTGATTGTGTTCCACGATTTTGTTTTACTATCACAATATTTATAGTTTGAAAATAATAATTCCTAAAATGTTGATTATGAATTTTATTTACTTTATATCATTTCATTTAAATATAAATGTGTAGGTAAACTAAAATATTGTTTAAATATTTTATATTCGTCTTTATAAATACATCATTGCTTTTGCAAAATGTTCTTGTCTTTTTGTTTTAGTGTCTTATTTTGATATTAATCTCTTTATCCGATAAGAAATGCTCAAAAAAAAAAATAAAAAATGCAGCTATACTTCAAACTACTTCATTTAAGGTTTTTAGTGACATTTCAGTTTGTTAAATGCATCTGATATAAACGACTCAATGAAATAAGATATTCCGATATTTTTTCAAATGCATTTTAGCAACATAAATAGTTAGAGAAATTTATTTGAAGTTTTTTATTAAGTTGTCCTTTGAAATTCAATACTTCATTTACAACTTTCTTTTACATCGTCTAGTTTTTTATTACCTTCCACAGTTAATTTAAGTATTTTTTCATCTATCTTTCTATTTCTGACAACTATTTTATATTGCTATTTTGGGAAATATATCATTTGGATTACAATTACACGAAGGCCATTTTATGATTTATAAGTTGTCAGCTATCCAAACTTATCTCGTTAATGGAAAATTTAAATCTTTCTCGAAAAATTTCAAATAGTTTCTGTAAGTAGTCATAATTTTAGTTGTTTGTCTTTTTTAAAAATAAAGTTTTAAAATTATATTCTGATTTGGAAAAATTAAAATCACTATGATAAGATTTGAAATAGAATCACATATGCTACATGGCTGTTCATTAATATAGCATATTTACAAAGGGATATTTTAACCTAAAAAAATCAAAAATTTAAGTAATTGTTTATTGCATTCCTAAATGTAAATGAATAAAAAGTTGAATCATATAATTAGTTTATTACAAAACATTCTTACACACACAAATACATGCACTTATTCAATTGAAGTGAAATATATTGTTCAAAATTGTAGTTATTGTATAAAGGTGCATGTTTCAAAGTTGGGAAAATTTCATACGCATTAGAGCAATGAATACATTTGAGTAATTGGAATTTCTCTTTTAAAGACAATTTTTGAATAAATTTTTAAACCATCTTAAGGAAAATCAAGATAAAAAACTTAATTTAAGGGTTTCGTACTTCATACATTTATAGAATTCCTATTATAAAAATATTTAAGTATGTTTTTATAATAATTTTCTACATGGGATTATGGAAAAGTTATTTACGTAAAATAAACTTTCCTTTAATCTTTGATTAGAAAGTATTTTTGGAAACCATGATAAGGAGAAGGGACTTACATCTAAACATTTGGTACTACTGAACTTAACATTCCTTAATCACCAGTAAAAATCATTTTAAATTCAAGTATTTAAAGTTTTAAATAAACTATACAGGATTGGGCTGTGTGCAGGGAAAATGAAACCAATAAGACATTGCTTAATCTTGCAAATCGAGAGAGTCAATAAAAGAAGTGTAATAATTTATGGATTATTCACTCAATTACTAACCAAAGATTTTGTCCAATCTAATATTCTTCATTAATTAAAACCTCTTTTGTGTTATTTATATTCGAAAATATTTTAGGAATTCAATAGACAATAAATACAATTATACCAACCAACTGTATATCGTACATTGCGATAGATATGAAACAATAATGTACAAGAATGTAGAAACAACGATATGTAAACTACTGATGAAAAGAATACAAATGAAATTACAAGGAACTTAATTTCCTTTGGGTTCTTTTTATCAGTAAATTGTTCTATACAATTTTTAACAATTTTTTTTTTGTTTTGAAGTTGTCAGGATATTAATAATTTTTTTTTCAATTATGAAAAATCTTATGAGTTTGTGATTTTAATAATTGACCATCACATACTGTTATGTGTTATTTTATAACTTTTTTTTTACTTACTTGCTGAGGAAATGAGACTTAAGAATTTAATCTATTTACATATTTCAAGTTTAAGTTAATAGGTTTTCATAAAAATGAATTATTCTATTATATTTTAAAACTAAATAAATTTTCTCTCTCTCTCTATGTACGCCTGTTCAAACTTAAAATTTATTTAAATTTAATATTAAATTTAGATAAATTAAAATCATCCAGTTCAGAAGATATAACACATTACGTTCTCATTTATATAAAATCAGAGTTTGAAAAATAATGGCTTGTATTTATTTTAAATTTTCATTCTAATAATGTTTTATACGTTAATATTTCATACAATTTCTCTATAAATAATTAGTGGTAGTCTGAAAGAAATCCAAAGTGTTCTAATTTTTTTAAATAGTGCAATGCATTAAAGTGCTATTTAACATCGAAATGTTAATTAAAATACTAAATAACATTAATAATAATAATCATCTTGAAGGAAAATACAGAAATTTTTATGAAGTATGATGAATTTTATGATTCATTAGGAGAATCTGTTTTCAAATGAAATGAAAATCTTTTGATTTTGTTTGCTAATTTCCTTCAGTGATATTAAAGATTTATCTTAGTGTAGTGAGAATTTCATTGTAATCTTTCTTTAACATACCTACAAATTTAATGTACCATTAATGGATTAAATTGAATTCTAATAAATGGGATGGGAGAAATTGCATCTGTTCTGTAAGCAATATTTGTTGTTGTTTGAATTATTTTTAAAAGTAATATGTGTTTCAAATTATCTTTGAACTTCCCTGGACATAACTGTGTATATGAAATAAAGAAAATAGTAATCACCATTTAATTATCTTTGTCTATTAAACATTAGTTTTCTTATAAGATTATTCCAATAAAATTTATGGGAAATTATCAATGAAATAAACATAATTCTACTAAAAATATGACAAATTGTTTGATATATTTAGCAACTATGATAACTAAATTATAAATTAATAAAAGATGAGTGCTACAACCCATTATCTTTATCTTGTTGATCATATAACTTAAATAATGACAAAACTTGTATTTTTTTGTGCTAAAAATTCTTTAAATATAAACTTTGAAGTATTGGGTTGTTCGGAAAGTTATTTCATTTTTTATGAAAATGAAGAACGTATAGCGAATAAATATTTTATTGAATTGTACTTTGTCAATTCTAGTCTAATTCCTTTTACCATCCTTCTGGTCTTAACATGATTTCATACTTATAAAATGGTTTGCTTTTCACTAGCAAAAACTAATTCAGGTGTGAAAAACGAAAAGACTTTCCGAACAACCCAATAGAAACAAAATTTTCACTTATTTTAAATATTTCATGAAAATTACATATAGCTGTATTTAATACTATTTTACGCTTCAATATTTAAAAATTAATTTTTTTAAGCACATTTTGAAAAAGAAAACTTTGTTCACTGTAGTGAGTATCGCTTATAAATTATTTTAATATACATTCAAAATCAAAGATAATAAAGAAAAATTATGAAACTTTTTACGTACACACACAAACTTTTTAGCACAGCTGTTGCGATTTTCTACTTTCATGAAGCTGAAAAATAGTTATATTATCAAGCAAAAATTAACAGATTATCAAGAACATAAAATTTTTTATTGTACTTTAAGAAAAAAGTAATTTAAAAAAAAAGGTAAGAAAATGCAATTAACTGTGAATTTTAATTTTAGAATTCAGTTGATTTTTAAAGTAGACGGTATTTTTTAAATAATAATATTTTGTTTTCTCACAGAAACTACCATAAGAACTGGTTTTGATAGGATAAAATGTGAATTACAGAAGATTTTTGAAGAAAAAAAGAAGCATTAAGAATAAGAAAATATCGATTTTCAGAAATATTTCTTAAGAGAAGAAAGAAAAATCCTTGATTATTGTTTATGATTTGACTCCGTTGAACAGTAGAGAAGGTATTATTTATATTTCTGTTTAACAGTGTGTAGATAATTGGATTTAAAAAAGTTTTGTCATTGTTTTAAAACGAAAAAAAAAAATCTTGCTGTCAATTTAAAAAAAAAATTGAGTGATTTTTACATTTGATAGTATTTTATTCCAACGGTGCATATCTCATCTAAACGATATTTTTGACAATAATATATGGACTATAATTAAGGAAATAATAAAAGTTGTTAAAAAATTTACTATTTAAAGGAAGCAAAAACATTTTCATATCAATTAAAATATCTGCAAACAATACAAGCTTAAAAATACGATTGTAGTGATTGTAATTTGTAGTACTTTGTTTGAAATTGAGTAATATTTTCGCATTTTTATCGCTTAAGAAAATGAATTGGAAATTACATTATAATTTACTAATTAATTTTGTGCTGTTTAATTTATTAAATAAATTAAAAGTTAAAATTTGTGATAAATGAATTTTACTTCACTTTAAATCCCAGCATTCCCTGAATGTCTTAAAGAAGAATCATATATATGAACATTAAAAATCCATTTAACATGATTCTTTATGAATTATTTAAAATTTCTTTCTCCTTAAAAACTAAACTACACATTTTTTTTTTGATAAATATTGCAAATTTTGTTACATTTTAAGGAGATTTTTTAATGATTTAAATTTTGATTACTATGAATAGAATTATAGGATGAACTTTTTTTTAAATTAGTACCTTCATTTTTTTTAATTTTTTTAAGAGTACCAAACGCAAAATTTGTAAACCAGTTGTCTGTTCCAGCAAAATCTGTTCCAGGTTGTATTATTTTTTTGTTATTTCTGTTAATTCATAATAAATTCTAATTAATTTTACTATGTATTATTATTTATCTTTGAATTTTGGAAAATTTTGAGTACTTTAAATAAGATCAAGACTAGATTGTTATTTGAATGTATAGTGTTGTTTAAAAAATTGCAATTTTCACATAACAAGTTTTGATTCAAGATAGGGAATTACTCTATTAAACAAAATGGAAATATGACTACATTCTTTAATGAATCGTACATGTATTATTTTTTTTAAAAGTGCTGTAGGTACTAATATTTGAAAAACTGAATTTATATAATATAATTTAGGAAATGATTTATTTAAGTCGATTTAATAATCATTTGTCTTTAAAAATATGGAATTTCAAATTAAAAATAGAAGGTTAACAAACTTCGAAATTTGTGTATTGAATTTCCTTTTTTATAGAATATAGTCTTTGACAAATACGAGGACTGTAAATTAAGTAATGGCAATATAGGAATAAATCAATTTTTAATGAGTTCTCAAGTATAATTGCATTACATTACTTCTATGTAATCACCAACAATGCTTATAAATTTTTGCCAAATGTCAGGAAGCCACTATAAACCGGTGGCAAGGTATTGATTTTTGATGTGAGCAACCGATCACCCTACGGTGAGGAGATGAAATCAATGAACTTGAAGGAGTTTTTTCAACTTCGGAAACAGATCAAAGTTACAGGAACACGTGTCAGATGAGTAGGGAAGGTGTTCCAGAATTTCCCACTGCAATAGGAAAATTACATTGTTGGCGAAATGGCAACGATCATTGTCATACTATACGATAAGGAGACTGTTGTGCAATAAATGTGGATATTTGCACCGCATAGCCGGACACAGGTGGTGCTGTAGAAATCGGCAATAGTAATCTGCGTTGACAGTTTGTCTTTCAGGTACAGCATGTGTAAGAACCACACCATCCCAGTCATATGCCACAATCAACATAATTTTCACCCGAATGGGTTCCTGCGAAGTTTTTGTGGATGGCAAACTTTGGGGATGCCATTCATTTGATCAACGCTTTAATTCAGGTTCATAGGCTCGTGTCCATGTCTCATCAATGGCGACAATACGCTGCAGAAATGAGTCTCTTTCATTGCGATACCTGTGCAAGTGGGTGCTAGCTAGTGCATACTGCTGTCATTTCTGTTCTTTGGTTAGTCGATGAGGAGTCCAGCGGGAAAAATTTTTCCTCATGTTGATATATTTTTTTATTATGTGCCACCCTGTCTGATGACGCGGACCAACTTCTAAGCATAATTCTCCGTCAGTCCATAGGTGGTCAACGGAAAGAAGACTACTTAGGATGTCAATATGCTCTTAAAAAATGCAGGACCTACCTGTGCTTTGCAAGTGCGCAATCTCATTCCAACCTGAACGGAACCTATCAGGAAATTTCATATACGGTTTTGTAAAACAGACTTCCACTAATCCTCGATAGCATTCTGTTGCATTTTTGCCACGGGAAACCTCAATTTTAAGCAACGACCATTTATTACGTTTTTACAACATGCTTTGGAGCGATGGAAACAATACTTCTCACTTTAGCACCACACAACAACTACAAGTTGATCTAATGACTGTTTTTTGCACTCTACACATCGACAACCGTGCCAACTCACTGTTCCACATCATATTTGCGCATTCTCGCCCTTCTCGAAGTTTTAAGGTTAAGTTGCCACTATTTGATTTGCAACCCTCTTAGATTACAGCTGTAATAGTTAAACACAATTATTTAAATGATGAATTGCAATGAAAAGCCATTGGTTAGTTAGAGACTGAACAATTTTTCATTGGCTGCAAATTTTACGTGTGATGATTTCTAAATATGGAGACAATTTCAGACATCATTTATATTCTCTAGGACAACTGAAAAAAATCATTTAAAAATAGAAATATCTGCAGAATGCCATTATGTTATTTTATGCAACTTTGCATAGAACTATGGTTAATAGGCATCAGTCTCGTGATATCAATATCGCTAATACAACAATAATGTCGAAACAAATGACATATAAACTCCCAATAAAGAGTTTTTCGTTCGGATACAATTGATGTAATCACTCATTCTTACAGCAGAATTGACTTATTTTGGGGCCGTTAACACCGCTATTTGACAGATCTAAACTGAACTTTATTCTTCTCCGGTGACGAATCGAAATTCAGTATAAAAGGGTATTCTTGATGGTTTCTTCTGGGAATAACTTATATGAAGCTCATCAACCAGTAGACATCACAGAATTCAATTACTTTGACAACTTTATGGGGATATAGAGTTATATGGGATGGAGGCACACCATTCTATATCTTTTTAACTCATATGCTGAAAACTAAAATTTATAAAAATATATATTCTCGAATAAAAGACTATTTTTTCGAGTAACTTTGTGAAACCAATCTGATTTTATACTATATAGCTCCTTTTTTATACGCAATTGCATTGGTTGAAAATTATGCAGAAAGAAGGACATTAAACATAAATATTTTCAGGGAGTTTTATAGTCCTCAACTACATTGGTATGTATTGGGATGATCCAGAAAACTTAAATTGTATGGACAACCTCTTACCAAAAGCTCTCCAGAAATAAGGATTGCTACTTTTGGAAGAGTTGGAATTACTCCCGCTCTCATAGATGAGTAACGTCGTTAACAAAATGAGAACTCTTTGCGATAACTGTGTGGGTTTTCAAGATGTCTTCAAGTCTTTCATGACAATTGAATAAAGATTGCTAGAAAATAAATGCAATAAAAAGGCATTTTCATCCCGTTTTTACAGATATCGCTTTCTTTTATATAACAGCTATAAAAAATTTAATAAATTAAGCGCCTTTTTTGTCATAATGTACAATTTTTTTTATGTTTATGAACTCCACTTTTGATACCAGTGTTAATTCTTTATTTTAAAATGTACACGTTGAAAACCATTTATTTCTTTCGAAATTTTTATACAAATAAATTTTATCAAAATCGG
This sequence comes from Latrodectus geometricus, assembly GCA_026290005.1. Lineage (NCBI taxonomy): Eukaryota > Metazoa > Arthropoda > Arachnida > Araneae > Theridiidae > Latrodectus > Latrodectus geometricus. The sequence goes on from JAPDSC010097038.1 coordinate 77,954, forward strand.
AATAGATGTCTTTTATTTTTATATAGTATAACGTTTTTTTATAATTTTCATTTCATTATAGATATTATTATATTAAATTGGATTAAAAAGAATATAAATATAACTTTTCACTTTAATTAAATATATTTTTTGGAATACGAGGATAAATTTTCTCATTTTTGTGTGTACGTTTATTTGAGAGAAATTATCTTTTATATCATATTTATTTCACGATGAATATTAATATTATTTATTCATGTTTTCCTTATCAATATACATTAATTAATTAAATAAGTTATAATTAATTTCTACTGGAAAATAATATTCATTACCTATAAATTTTTAACTTAGCGATATTTGTTTTACGTATCAATGCAATAGCATCAAAAGTCACCATATTAGCTTTATGTATTTTTGTACAATAATATATAAGTTTATTTAAGAAAACATATTTCAACTTTTCATAAAATGATTCAAACATTTTCAGAACTATTTTAGAATCACTCAGAAATTAAAATAAAGCAAGTCTCGATTGTTTTTCTTCTACTGATGATAATATTATTGTTTAATATATAAACTCACTTTCTTGAAATGGAAATTGACTACTTTAACTTTTTGTCAGAAATAATATTTTTAAAGTATGATAATTGTTTTCCTATAGTTTATTAAATTACATTGAATATCTTTGATTTTTTTTAAAGTTTACTTATTTTAAATTTTAAGAGAATATAACATTCTGAGAAAGCTCAAAAAATAGATTTTTATGTAAAAATTAAACATAATTTTAAATTTCAGTTAAAATCTGACGTACTGAAATAATAATTAACATATCCTGCTGATTTCTTGAGTAATGGCTTGTTAAGTTTATGAATCAAATTAAGGAATTTATTGAAGAAAAGCTAAAGATAAATAACAATTCAATTACTAAATATTTTAAAGGTATTCTTTTATTAATTTATGAATTAATTTATGACAATTTTTATGGGGTATTAATTTATGACTGTTTTTTATATGAATATGGATATTTTTTTTATTCTTTCAAATTTGAAGTTGCTGTATTCGATAGATAATTTATGTTTAGTATACACTGAGTTTTTATTATATTAGACAGTTTTTTACATAACAAAAGAAATATAAGTATATGATGTTTTATGTTAACTACACATTATTCTAGCTATAGATTAATAGTAACTTATTAGCTATCAGAAAAGATAAAATATTTATGATAGCTAATTTTTGGAAATAAGAGGCAAATTTTAAATTTTGAATCACAAAAAATTTTATCATTGTCACCTTTTATTTTTTGGAAATGAATTTTCTTTTATCTCTAATATTTACTGAACTATATTTTTCAATGAATTACTTTTGATAATAAGCCATTTTTTTTTAAATGATTTCGTTTTTTTTCTTTTTAGATATTTTCTTTTTTTGTTTGCATTTCTGTCTTTCCATTTTAAGTTTCCTTATATTTTATAATCAAGAAAAACATGATACTTGTCAATTTCCGATTATTAATTTTCGACAGTAAAATAAACCCCGAGAGACTGATAGATATCCGTACCTTTTAACTTTTAAGTTCTTCTTAGTATTACTTTACAATTCAGTTAAAAATACTAAAAGGTTCTTTTCGGATCTTGTCATCAAGAAACGCTTTGACAAGATCGGAAATAAAGATGGAAATTCATTCTAACTATTAATAAATAAAATTTTATAATATTTGAAAGTATTCAAATAAATACATTTAATATGCAAGAAAACTAATTTTATTCGAATTAATTGTAAACTATTTAAATATACCCGAATATTAAATCTGAACATTTATAGAACTGCCTATTACGATCGTCACTATTGACATTTTCACTGTGTATTAATAAGGACTGAGACCTCTTTTTATGGTTGACAACATCAAAGGATCCTACAGATATTTTAACTCTCATAAGCAATCTTGTATGAATATCTTTGACAAAGCTAGGTAAAGAACTCGTTTCCCCTTGTTACGATGGAGCCTCAGTTTCCTACTAAATTACCACTATAATCGTTATTATTTAATTAGTTCAACAAGCCAGCATTATCGTGACGTGGGAACAGTTGGCTGCATTTTATATGACAACTTGACAGAAATAGCATCTTGAAACGTATTGCCACAATCTTAAATAATTTACTAACAATATGTCAAAAAGTATAAAGCGCCTTCTATTATCTACATAACTCCCTACATTCTTAAAATATATATTCTTTACTATTATGATCTTTTGGGACTTTCCCTTTCACATAGAATATACTTCGAAAAATATTTTTTAGACAGTCTACTGTAACACGGTGATTTTATATAGATTCGTTACATTAAAAATAAATAGATAAATGAAATTTGTGAAATTGAATGCAATATTAGTAGAACTGTAGGGTCCAACTTGAAACATTTATTTCTAATCAATATTTATTATTGTAAACAATATTTATTAATAAACTTCAATTTGCATCATACGTTTAACTGCACAGAAATATACGCAAACAAAACAATTATATATATTTTTTATACTTACACATTTGTTGTAAGCAAATATAAACATACATCTACGCGTTTGACTTGGATGAAATAAATATAGCTAATAATTTGTTTAAGAAATTTATATATTTTGCTTTTATTTTCAGCTTTTTTTTATATTTTTACATAATCTTATCTTAAATAATAATTTAAGATTTCTATATATAAATTTTGTTTTATTATTTTACTGAAAGAAGCAAAATTACTTTGCATAATATCAGGTTAAACATCTAAACTATTTGATATACATTTAAACTTTATATATGTTGCATATAAATTTTTTACGCTATTTTTATTGAAGTACTTCACTTGAAGTTATTAAATAATTAAGAACATTTAATTGAATGCGTAAACTTTCAAAAGATTTATAAAATGTATCACAAAAATATTAGACTGTAATGAATATCAGATTAAAATACAAAATGTTCTTTTTAAATAATAGAATTATAAAGGTATATACAAATTCACAGTATTGAACTCTTTCGGTACTCACGCTTAAAGAAACACGGTTTAATTGCTTCCATTAGCGATAAAATCTTGATAATCATTTTCCTATCGAATAATTATCATAATGTAGAGATAATCAAAACACCATGAATTTCATTTTGACTATCGACATGACGAACTTTATATACAATACTATTTACAGAAAGCAGTACTAATCTAATGCTCATATTTACAGAAGATTTATGAGAAGGATTTTGATCTGCAGTAGATTGAGATTACAATATTGCCGAAACTAAAAGGAAATATTACAATAATAACTATTTAACTCATAAATTTGAAACAGAAACTATTTAAAAATTACCAAATAATATGGTAATCTCATCTCTATGATAAACAATAATTTCTTGATATATACATTTATTTTATTTTATTGGAGTACTTTTACTATTGCTAACATGAGATTTGGATTGTTCGTAAGTTTACCCTCCATCATCATGAGTTTGTTTCAGTAGATGCAACTGTTTTCTTTACAGCTTTATGTCATGAGTTTTAGTATCGATGGAAGGGAAAACATTCATTTACAGATTTCATCAGTCCGTCATCATAAGCTTGTTTTGGTTCATGCAACTGCTTTCTTTACAATTGCGTCTCGGCAATTTATCGTCCTGTTGTCTCAGAACTCTTAAAGCGACATTCGTCTGTTTGGGAGTAGATGAACCAGTTACACACGTTGATGCGTGTAGATCCATTCGAGTGGTGTTTCTTGTGCAGTGCAAGAGTTGTCTTAAATCAGTCTAGAATAATATGGAAAATGCATAGAATGAGTAAACTGATTAAATATTTATAAATTTTTTTTTTATTTTAAAACAAATATTATATTTTACTTCATTTATAAATTGAATTTCTTTTTAAGAAAATTTGAGGATTTCAAGTTATTGACTCATATGAAAAACTTTTTATAGCCTTATAATGAAAAAATATCGGAGAATTCTTTAGAAAATAAATCTTAAAAATATAATTTTTCTTTTTACTAAATATAAATGAAATATTAAAAAAAATGATTTTTAGTCAGCAAACATTTTAAAACATTTTACTACTTTGATAATAATTACACTTACTTATGTTTACATACTTTTATTATCCATTATTATTATCCACTGCAGATCCTTAACAGCATTAAATAATATTTTAGTTACAACCTGTTCTTATGATTCACTTGGACTTTAGATTTAATTTGTAAATAGATAAAAAAGTTTATTCAGTTTGTGAAAGAAAATTAAAACATTAAAAAACTTATTAGCATAAGGAAAGATAAATCTTTTTTTAAAAATAATAATCAAAAGGCAAATTATTTTAAGAAATTAAATTTCATAGGGTATTAATATATGAAATTATCTATTCGATTCGTTTTTTTTACAATTACACATTATTATCCATAAGTTAAATATATATTATATCGTTTAATGAAGATAAAAAGTATACATTCATATTTGTTCCATCACAGTCAAAATTTGAACAGTATAGTTTGTAAATTTAGGCATATTTTTCTAACTATATTGCAAAAAATATACAATTAAAGATATTAAATTATAAAGTATTTTTAAGGGCATTTTAATGTAACTCAATAAAAAACTAATAGCGTCTTAATGAAAATTAATAAAAATTAGAATTAATAGAAATTAATTAATTGAAGAGATATTAAGAAATTCAATTTGTTATTAGTTAAATATTATATTACTTAATAATTAACTTTGAAATATTCTTAATTTGTATTCAAACTAGTACTTTAGAATATCGATAAAATATTATGTTGTTTGGTTTTGATTTATTTGTATTAGAATTTTAAATTACATCTAATATGTCATATAACTGATTGAATTAATTATTGCAGTGGATTTTTGATTGGCTAAATCTCACTCATAGATCATTGAAGTTATACAAGTTTTTTTTAAATTGCATTTCTAATAATTGAATGCCCAACAACAGAAAATCTATTAATATGTGCTTTAATAAAATATATGGAATAGAAATTTTTAAAATAATGCTAAATGCTATATGAACATAAAATTAAAGCAAAATAAAAAAATTATGACAATTAGAAAGAATACTTTTAATTATTGTCAGTTACTAAAATTTGGATAGAATAGTATAAGATGTTATTATATTGGTGCCTTACAAAATATTCTAATTAAAATACATTTAAAAATTGTAAAAATTAATTTTTAAGTTAAAATATGTAAATTAAATTTTAAAAACTTCTGAAACACTGAAATGATCATAAATTTAAAAAAAATTCTTTTAAAAAATGAATTGTAAAATAATAAGTGAATATAAAATAAAAATTTATAAAAATTGAAAACAAAAAAAGGAAAAAATAAAAAAAGGGAATACAGATCAAATAAGGATATCATATATGGAAATCTAGTTTTATCATAAAATAGAATATAGAATATTGAGTTCACAGAAAAATTAATAATTATATGTTCTTAACTGAATTTTTGTAACTACATATTTCTATAGAAATATATGACCAGCATGAAAAACTATGCAAAATAAAAACCATAACATCAGTTTCATTAACTAATAGAAATTTATAATGTTTAAAATATTTCAAAAGAAAAGTTTAAAAATGTGAAATTTACAATTGCTTAGGATTTATATATCTTGTGAATTTATTTATTTTGTTGAGAAAAGAAATTTATTTATTTATTTATTTATTTATTTTTTTTGCACAAACAGAGTATAATTTTATATCCAAATTTAATTCAAACAATTAGTGTCAAGATGAATAATGATAATTAACTTAAAACCATTTCAGACAAGTTTGTTGAAAAATATGTAATTTTATTTATAATAAAGTTTTTCCATACTTGAGGCTGGAGTTAAGAAAACATACTACAGTTAAAATAACAGAATTGAGAATATTTAATATACTGACGATTATAAAATTATTCAAGTAATAAACACTTATCAATTACAAAATCACGAAAATTCGTGATTACATTGATAATTCTTAGCACTGCTATTAAATGCTAAAACACAGTAAAAATGAGCTTCTGTTCCATTAAAAATAGGATTTTGTATGCTTAATACAGAAATATTTTATCACTAGAGAAATTCACATTTTACTGTGTGTTGAAATTTACATAATATATATATGTATGTATATATATGTGTGTGTCTGTGTGTGGTAGTAAAAGCTCGCAAATGACTTACAATGTATATTAGCTTGGACGACATATTCTAAAATTCGATGTTTTCTTGTATCCAAGCGTTATAAAGGGAAACATCAGACATATGGAAATAATGGGAATATATTGAACTTTGCGTCAAATCCAAGTGGTTTAGTTTCCATCATTAGCGAGATTTATTATTGCCTTGAAATATTGGATTTTCCTCGAATTGCTAAGATAATTCTGTTTATTTAGTTGTCTGTATTTACCAATATTAATTTTGTATAATAAAACAGATGTTTTACTGTAGATAAATTCTGTAACAATTCCTCTCGGCAGTAGTTTTTTAAAATATAAAAGAAAGGAAACATAAAAAATTGTAATATAAAGAGACAAGGGTAATAAAGAAATAAAACTATATATTTCAAAGTGGCATCCGAAAACTGCACTTAAAGTTTATTGCAGTTTTCCATCCCAGGGTCCTTTTCCCCTTGGGCTGCATGGGTGGTCCATATGAAATTAAAATATTCTCCTTTTTGTTTGTGTGTGGCCAATCAAGGGTATTGGAGGGGAGATTTCTGACCATTCCCTGGAAGCCTAACACCGATAAGATACAAAAAATATCCAATAGAAGAAAATGGGAGGAGAGATGAAGGCAATATAAAAATTAAGGAGTTGATCCTCCGAACATCATTCCGGAATGCAGATTTTCAGCATCCAGTATTCCGACATGGAGGTATGCAGATATCCAGATATTCCCAGATATTCACAGATAAATAAGAATCGAAAGCCTCCGACGAGATATTAGGAAGAGAAGCTTAACCTTACGATGAGACCTTGGGAACAACAAAGTCCGCCGATGATAAAAAGAAAAGGTACGGAGCAGTGAAGCACAGGCCTGACCAAAAGAAGAGTCTAACAAAAGGAAAGCAACGGTTCTGAACAACAAAGGGAAATTCACGACAAAGGGGGTGAGTCATTTTAATCTCTGCTTCAGGACCCACTGGCCGCACAATGTTTTATAAATATGCTTTTATATGTTGATAAGACAATTAATCTTTAAATATAAATTGTAAATATTTAAATGTTAATAGTACAATAAAATTACATTATTATTATTATTATTTAAATTGTGTCATTCTCATATGTTCTCATTACATCTCCACTATTTCAAAGAACCTGGTTAACTCGGTTTTTCCTATTATTACCGAGTTTTTTATATATATATACATTACAAAATCACGAAAATTCGTGATTACATTGATAATTCTTAGCACTGCAATTAAATGCTAAAACACAGTAAAAATGAGCTTCAGTTCCATTAAAAATAGGATTTTGTATGCTTAATACAGAAATATTTTATCACTAGAGAAATTCACATTTTACTGTGTATTGAAATTTACATAATATATATATGTATGTATATATATGTGTGTGTCTGTGTGTGGTAGTAAAAGCTCGCAAATGACTTATAATGTATATTGGCTTGGACGACATATTCTAAAATTCGATGTTTTCTTGTATCCAAGCGTTATAAAGGGAAACATCAGACATATGGAAATAATGGGAATACATTGAACTTTGCGTCAAATCCAAGTGGTTTAGTTTCCATCATTAGCGAGATTTATTATTGCCTTGAAATATTGGATTTTCCTCGAATTGCTAAGATAATTCTGTTTATTTAGTTGTCTGTATTTACCAATATTAATTATGTATAATAGTATTTCACTTACATATTTATGTCATGTCATTTGCCATTTCTTTATTTTATAATTATATATATATATATATATATATAGTTTTCTTGAAGCCAATGTAATTTTTAATTAAATATTTCAGTCTAACAGTTTTATAAAATCAGTCATATCAGTTTTCATCATAACAATTCATCAATCATATCAGTTTTATAAAACTGATATGATTTATGAATGATATTTCAGTGTTTTAATTTATTATATAAAGTGGTGGGATTTTTTCATTTTTAAATACCTCGATTTGAAAAAAAATCTAGTTATAAAACTAAATAATAACATATTTATATTTAAAATTCGGATTTATTTACATAAAATTATTAAGGTTTTACTATTGTATTTAGAATGGTTATAAAATTCAAATATGTTTCCTAATGAGTATTTTATTTTTTAATTTAGTAAGATAATTGTTGCACTATAATATTAATATTTTAATAGCATAACAATTTACTTAGAATTTAACGATATAAAATGGAAAAAGATTTTAGTTAATTAGAAATTTTATTTTATTTATTTCAGAGATATTCTATTTTTACAATTAAGAATTACTTATGATTACTTACCCTGAAGTTATCACTCATGAAGCAGTAGACTAGAGGGTTCACAAAACTGTTTGCCATAGACAGCCAATGGCAACAGAGGAACGCTGCTGCAAATCCAGGAAAATCTTCGTCGCGAAGAGGCATTACTAGGTCTGGGGCAAAATATACCATAAGTCCAAAGATCTGTATCGGCAGCCAGCATAGAGCAAACAGTATTACAACAATGGCCATCATTTTCACAACCTGGAAAAATACACACTATTGTTTAGTTAATTTAACTTTATTTGAATGTAAGAAGTATTTGAATACAAAACTCAATGCATAAAATACTTTTCATATAAATCGAAATATTTAATCAATCTTTTGTAATGTTAATTTGTATTTATTATTGCATAAGTAAATTCTTTGAAATATTAGAGACAAGTCTTTCTTACTGACTTTGATAAAGTAAATCTGTATTTCACAATCATTCTGTTCTCATTCATCAAATGTATTCAATTCCTCTATCATCTTGCTGAAGTAAACATTTAATTTAAATGACTGAAATAGGTTTAAATTTTGTTAAAATAATGAACTTCTGAATATATTACTTAAAGGGCCATGGTAAATTAGTTGATTAGGGAGTCAGTCTTGGAATTGTAAGGTTGTGTGTTTGATTCCCCACCGATTGAAGACCTTCGTATTTACTAATGGTGACTAAGGAACGTAAAATTTGCCGTGATCGTAATGTCCTAAATGTTCTCATTCCAATTTAATACTTTTGCGGGTGGTAGGAGCAAGGCCTTTGGTCTTCTTTGGCTTTCTATCTTTAAATTCGAAGACCCACCTGTGATTTATGAGCCATGTCGCAAGTCGTACTTCCACCCTCTTGAGAGGGTAATCTTTTCCAAAACGGAATGCGCTCTTTCAGACTTCATTCACTCAGTCTTAGACGGGTGAGATTGGCTCCGCCTACCGTCATGAGTAACAACAACATTATATATTACTAATATACGGAATATTTAGAAAGTATTTATATTAAACTGTTTATAATTGAACCCTGTTTCAGCAGAATCTGAAGAAGAAAATATCAACATGACTGTAATTCTTATTCCCTTAGTTGAGGCTCACTAATATGATTTAAAAGACAATAACGCGCATTCTATATATTCAACCATATAACAACTTTCATGAAAAAAAAATTGTCTGGAAATTTCAATGATTCCAGTAAAATATAGTTTTATAGACTGGAAAATAACCAAGCAAACATTTGAATAGGAAATTAGATTTCCAGGACATCAATAGGGAGCCAGTTCATTCACATCTCACGTTGATTTTAATAATTAAAAACTTTAATGAAAAAAAATTTACTGAAAATTTCAATGATTTCAGTAAAGTATAATTTTATAGATTGAAAAATAAGAAAGGAAACATTTAAGTAAGAAATTAGACTCCCTGGACATAAATAGGGGGCCTGTTCGTTAAGAAATTACATTAATCAGATTTCACATGATGCATAATTCAAATCATTTATAATTTATTTGTTAACTATTTAAATTTTGAATAACCAATACAATTACCTTTATCTTAGAAGCAAGTAATTGTTTGTCCCTTAAAGCATCAGCATTTCCAGGCATTTTATGGGACCACATTTTGCAACCAATACTTCCGTATGTATAAGACAAGATCAGCATGGGAACAAGAAATGTCAAGAAAAATACAACAGAAGTGTACACCTGAAAGGAAAGAGAGAAGAGACTTCCGTGTTTTAAAAATAAAAAAATAAATTATCCAAAGAAGTTTCGATAATTTTATTTATTAACTAAGTATATTACGTTGCATTTAATTTGTAATGATGTTTTCGGTTTTAATAGTGATTACATAAAATAAATTCCAGTAATTGTATAGAAAGCATTTCTATGCAGTATTAATTAAAAGTTTATTTTTTCTTCTAGAAATCTAAATAGTTTGAGATTCTATTGTAAAAAATATAAAGGAAAAATATATGTAAAAGACGTTCTTCTAGATTTATTTTGAAAAACGTTTAAAGAAAGGAAATTAAACACATCTCTCTCTCTGAAAAAATATAAGGAAAAACAGAATAGGCTTATATTTCTCTTTTTCACAAGATAATAGACTACATGCAAATATTTCTTGAAAAATTAAATATGCAAGGGAAAACAAATCTCATGATGAATTATTTAATTATCCTTTTCTTACAAAACAAAATATTTCAAAATAAATACTCTTCTACTGAGTTGGAAAGTATACAATAAATTTTTAATTTCTTCTAGTTTTTTTATTACTAAACCTTAAAACATTTTTCCATTAGTAAATCTTTTATGCGCAATACATGAAACTTAAATAGAACTGGCAATTTTTCATCTTCTAAACTTTTTCCTTTTCTATCACTAGAGATGTGTATATAGTGTTACATACCCAATTAGGAGAATATTTTCGTGAGAAGAGATAGTATTTTTTGGTTTGTATGAAAAAATGAGATATATTGCCTTATTTTAATTATCACTTTTAATGCGAATTTCATTCTGTGTAGTATAAAAATTAAAATTTCTATACCTTAATATTTTTGATAACATTTATTAACCTTACTTTTCTTATTAGACATAATTTGTCTAAAATATTTTTCTTTTAAACCATTTAGGCTCGTTAAAGAAATAAAAGAGAATGTTCTATAAAATTTATTGTTACATACATTGATAACAATTATTTGCAAAATGTTATCATATTTGTCAAAATTTGTAACTCTAGGCAAAAACTGAATTTTGATTTAGATTAAAATTTTCTATTGAAAGATAATTAATAAGATTCCTTCAATTTGATACTTTAACTTCTAAGTAATATTGATTTCTGTTACAACTAACAGGAATCATTGCTGCATTGTGTCATTTAGATAATTATATAATTAAGTGTCATTTATTATCCAAATATGGAAAACGTTTTGAAGTACAAAATTGAAATGTAACCCTTTAAAACACTTATGATTCAAAAGATCATGGCACCTGGACTGTATCGTAGAAAATATTGACAGAATAAAGTCATGATTTAATTCAATTACATTTTTCATTAAAATGTAGACTGATACTAATTAATTGTTAGTCTTAATAGAGAGAAATTTTGTATTTTTTTAATGCAGCGATTTTATGAGTTTACATTAGATTATTCCTGCGTTTTCTTATACATTTTTTAATCAGGTAATGGTAGACAATGGCTAATTTCCCATTATTTTTAAATTTTGACTTAATTTAAGGAGAACAAATTTTATTATTAAAATTGGAACATATTAATATTTTTACAAAAAAAACTATATATTTAGTACATTCTTTTAATTTAGCGTAACCTGTTAAGTTATTAACTAATATGAAATTCATTGTCAAAGTTTCTCTTCTCTTGCACAGGAGTATCGCCAATGTTTCATAGTAGAGTATGACGTAAGAAAAAATGTAAATAAGTAGGCGTGTTAAATACCAAGATTGGATGTAAAGTGAATAAAATCAAGCTTGTTTGTTGACGAATACTGATTCATTTTGAATCAACAGTTGATCATTATCTTTTTGGAACAAAGAACGAAGTCAACAGTTTATCATTATTTCTTCCAAACTTCCACACCAAGTTATAAATGACCAGTGGAGGTTATGAAAGATTAAAATGCATAAGCCTCATAAGCATGAAGATTTTGGCTATATCAAATATATAATTCATTATTCTCAGAGTATTTTCAGATCACATCGATAATGGATTTCCTGATTGATTACCACGGGCTTTTTGAACGTTTTGTAAGTCAAATATAATGTGTGAATTATTTTGGTTTTATCATATAATTCTGTAAAATATTTTACAAAAACAAAATAAAAAAAGAAAAATATTTTGTAAAAAAAATTTGTGAAAAAGAAAAATGCTTTGTAAAAATATTAATCTATCAATTTCATGATTACATTTTTTTATACAGAGCCATATATATATATATATATATATATATATATATATATATATTATTTTTTAAAGACTCTAAGTTTTGAAGTTTTACATATATTTAGTTCGGTTTTGGTATAGTGATAAAACAAACATTATTTAAAAATATTATTATCACTCAAAATGAAATGATAAGTGAAATACATTTAATTTAGACAAAAACATAGATACTAGTACCTTTCCTTCTAGTTCGTCCCAAATTTCATTACAATCGTAAACTTCCTGACCCCCGACGAGGAATTTCTCAGCCTTTCCATGCACTAGCTGAAAACTGGAGAGAGCGAATGAGCAACTCCAGATCAAGAAAATAATCATCCTGCCCCTGACTTTGGTCCACCTTCCGCTCAAAGGGTATATGATGGCATAATACCTAAAATACAGCACAGAATCAAGCTTTAGTTTTTAGTGCAACACATTCATGGTAAATATTTATTATGTAAATCCACATATTCAAAAATATTATTTAATAATGAATGTAAGAACAAATAATAGAGAAGGCATTTATATTATACATGTATACACTTTGGTTCGTAAAT
>JAPDSC010097039.1:0-10019 GCA_026290005.1 Latrodectus geometricus
TAAAGAATATTACGACTTGGAAAAATAATATAGAATGGTAATCATTCTCCAAAAACTAGATGCACATTTTCAATACTTCTCTTCCATTGCATTTAATACACTTTTATTGAATTATAAATAATTATTTCAATACAGTATTCATAAACAAAAGGATATTTTTGAAATGGCTTTGTCATATTTCATTAAAATTTTAAAAATTATGTAAGATACAAAATATTGAATTTATCCTCGATAATTTATGAATCATAATAAATACGAACAGATTTTAATAAACAACCTAATTTAATGCAGAATATTCTACACAATATCAAAGCTAAATTTTTTGAAAAAATAACAAAACTAACTCTCCGACATTAGTTTCGTAGATTGAATACCTTTATTTTATGTTTTAAATATATATATATTCTTCTTGGGTTAACAACTGAAAATACTTCATTCCAAAATTTTACTCACGGAACTGTGAAAGAGAATTATTCAAATAAAGATTGACGATTTCGGAATTTATTAAATCTTCCTATTTAATAAAAATGTGTCATTTATAAGGATTACAAAAGCTGCTTCAAATCCCATGCAAATGCAAATTTTTTTCGATATTTGATTCGTTCTCTTAAACTTTGCTCTTTTATTTTTTTTCAATTTTTATCTTGCAATAGAATAAAGAAAAAATGTGCGAAATGAAAAAAACTGGTTCGATTCAACTTTTAAATAAATCAATTTTTTCTTTTCTCACTTTTACTGTGTTTTCCTTGATGCATTCAAAGGAGAATTTTTAAGCAGAAAGGTTAGATTCGTAAAAAATGAATGTTTATTCTTTTATTTTTTACACTTTAGTTTCTACCAGCATGTTTACTCGAATAAAACATATGTGTAATATTCATACATTTGCTCTAGTTACAACTTGTATTTCAAATGAATTGAAAATTTTCGTCGAACAAAGGATAAAAATATTACTAAAATATTAGAAAAACAAAATTTTTTTTCTCTTTATCAGATTTTTATCCATTAAATTTTTATCCTGCTTGAATTGAGAATCGTTGAAAGAAATAAAATCAAATTTATATCTGGATGCAGACATCTGGCTTAAAATGTAAGTAGTATTTCCTTAGAAAATTTTTATGGCATGTTTTGTTATTAATATATAATAAACACTGATTTAAACGACTTGTAAATTTATTTAGGTCACAATTCACAACGTTCAGGAACTTTGTTCATTTCAAGAATGGAGGAGTGTCGTTTCGCTTTATTAAAAATTAGTTCTATGAGTCATGGAGAGGAAATGGGAAAATGTTAATAATGTAGAATTCCTCCTTCTTTCTATATTCTTACATAATTTTTAAAACAAAAATAATAAATAACCGCATTACTCTGCTTTAACCATCAAGAGTGATAGAGACTTTTCGACTGTTCTCACCAGACTTGTTTGAGCATATATCAAGAGCCTCGTGTTTTGCTGGGAATAGAAGGATTTCAACATCTAACCAAATGCAATGATCAACAGGCTTCACACAAGCACATATTAGATTGTTTGGGCCTCTTTTAAGAAGACATCTACACCTGCTTGTGTTGGACTTTCTCAGAGTCAACGGACTTATAGATCTTAGACAAGATCCAGACTTCGTCAAACTCTGGAAAATTAATAATAATAACAACAACCACTTTTCTTTCTATTTTTTTTTGTCAAAGTATATTTTAAAGTAGAAGATCTTAAATGTTTTCTTTTTAATTTGCTACCTTTTGGAACATGGATGAAAGGAGTCTTAACATTTGATGACTTTGCTACTTAAGGAAATTCTTAAGCGCTCCTTATCTCATGTATCATTCGATTAATATACTTATATTCATATTTAATGTGTTCCAACCACCATTAGTAAACACATTTGATCTTCGGTGGGTATTCAAACTCATTACATTCCAACAAAATGAACAAACGTCCAGGCTAGCTGGGCCACCTCAAAGTTGATCTATATGGGAGGCTATTTTATTGTTCAAAAAAGTACTTTTAACAAAGTTGAGTAATTAGTAAATATTGATAAAAATAAAAATTCGTAATCAATAAAAAAATCGTAATGAATCTCATTATTTTTCTAAATAGTAATTTTCCTCCTAAAAGATGTATATACGTTTTTCACTGCAAGCCACATACCAATAAAACTAGCTGGCTTTACCCGCTACTTCCTCATAAAGAAAGTCCAAATACAACATACGGAATATAAATACTTTAATATATTAACTGATACTTGTAATGTATCATATTAAATTAATCAAAACATGGATCTTAGCCCACATCAACATGGAATTTCTCGAATGTGACGTCTCTCTAGTGCCTGCAAGATAATGGGTTGTAATTGACGGATTGAAAACCATACAGGAACTCTGAAATGTTAGTTTATCTCTACTGTTTTTGTATGACAAGTAAGCAAAAATACCAGCTCAAATGTAGATATTAACTCTTGTCCATGGTTCAAAGTTTGGAAGTGGTTAACCGTAATTAATGACTTTTGCCGACAGACTTTTGCAGCCAGTAAGGAAAAATATCAAATAACCAATCTACACGAAGCTCTTTTCCTAGTGTGACATCTACTTTCACTGTGGCTTAATAAATTATTTCTTCGGAATATAAAATCATGAGTTTTATCCCTGATTATGCTAAATTTGGAAATGGTTAAGCAATTATGCTTTTTGAATGTCAAACAGTGGTAGATGCTTAGAAATGCTTTACCATCTTGCAACACTTGAAAATATTCTACGATCTTTTAAAAAATTACCTGGAGGAAAAATTCCACAGTGGGTGTCTCCACAGTAAAATCCACAATACACTCTGGATGCCTTCAATTCGTTAATGCTCATTTATTTTTCATTAAGATGCTACTTTCGTAAAAGGCATCATTGAGGTGGTTGGAAAAGACATTGTCCTCAAAAAATAGTTGAAGTTAATGAATTCGATACCTTAGTAAACCGAAGTTCCGTCTTTTTCACTAAAGGCGGTTGGAGCACTAAATAGATCGTAATGTCCTCAAAGTAAAATGACGACGGGAATGCAAGTCTTGGGATCCTCGGCTTCGTCCATTCTTTTACTTTACACAGACTCAATCATTATCAAATATTTCCATGGACTGAATCCATTCTTTAAAAAAATTCTCGCTCAATGTGGCTGCAATAATTAGCATAAAGTCAAAAAATGGATCACCATTAACTTTAGTAATTAAATCATATAATTATTTGAAAACATTTAAATGTTTCATTTGTTGCTAAATATTTTATATTAAAAGTGTTAGGAGTTTTTGCATTTGTGTCTCTTACTTTATAAAAATTTAAAATTGTTAATTTACTTTGTATAGATACATATAATACCACTAATCGTAATTTTTATCATTATTGAACCGCAATGAATAAATTTAATCATCGAATGTCGAAAGATTTAGTTTTACTCTGTAGAATACATATTGTTTTTCTAAATACTTCATTTCTACCTTATCAGTACTTTCATCTCATCTTATCTTATCTTGATTCTTCCATGAGTAATTTACAATTACTCATGAAAGAATCACTAAATTGAATAAAATATTTGTAAGCTCTTTTATCCGATAGAGTGATACTAAATTACTTTTACTGAAAATCCCCGTTTGATGATCTCACAAGAGAAATCCCACTTCCTTGGCTTAAATAATGTAAACTTTGTGAGCTAGTAACAAAAAAAAAATAAAACCTTCATTTATATATAAAAAAAACTTCAGATAGAAGAAACAAAAGATAAAAGGAATTAAACTTAAAGTAAAATTCATTTTATCTGAATTACGCTTATTTTTTTCAAACAAACAATAAAATTATTTTTTTAAATAGTAATTTTCATTACAGTTCTATTTTAATTTAATTTATTGCAAATATTATAATTTATTTTCACTTAATTTCTTGAAATTATTTTATACAAACAATAATTGTTTTAGTTAGTTCATTTTTCTCTAATTAACATCGTCACACAATTACTTTTATCTTTTTCTAAGACAATTATAAAAGTTGTATTATTATTTAAAACAAAAATTGAAAACATAATTATAAAAACAAATTACATGATTATATTTTTCATTCTCATATTGATTGTTCAGAAATATTTATCTAGAATTTTATGAGAAATATTATCCTTTAAAAAAATGAAAATAGATAAAATGAACTTTAATCTTATTTTTAAACCATATATATTTGGATAAATTATTGATATAAAACTTTGCAATATGTTTCATTCTTTACTTTATTTTATAAGAAGTGTGATAATATATTTGAACATAATTGTTAATATTTCAATCCCCTATAAGTCTGTAAATTTCTCCTAAGCTTTTCAGTCAAAATTTACGAAAATGTCATAAATTAAGATAAGAGAGAAACTTGAGGAAGAATAGTACTTAAAATATCGTTATATAAGACCACAAGCTTAAAAAAGTATTGCTTGCAATGTACTGATTTAAATTATCTTAATCTTAGTTGAACAAATCCTAAATATATTTTGATGTTGCATAAATAATTTATATTTGATCTTTGAAAGTAAGACATTTTCGTATCAAATGAGTACATAAAAATATTTATTTTATCAAATATAAATGTTGTTAAAATTTTAATTATATCAGAATTTTAAAATTACGATTTTATTGAAAAATAATATATTGTAGTTTATTTGATTTAATAATATTGAGTAATAACGTTTGAATAAATGGTTATTCAAGACCTAAACTATTTGATGAAAAAAACTCTGTTTTAACATAAAATGTATTCCTTCATTTTTGAATCATTAAAAATGATATTAGCAAATGCTGCTCACAGATTAGCCATCACTGAATGGTTTCTTCAAGAAATTTTAATGGAACAGCTTGTAGGTTCGATTCCCATTTGGAATATAGATAAGTTGGTGGTGTTTTGTATTCATATAAATTTGTAGGTCTTTCTGATATCAATGTTAGTTTATAAAAGATATCCATAAAACGACAACAAAAACCAGAAGAGTCATGAGAATATTCGAAATGGGCATTTTTGAAAATATTATAATATACAAAACATAAATAATTTATATTCTAATTTTGTTTCATTAAAATATAAAATTTGAATATTTTATATTAGGATTAAATATTTTAAAGATAAAGAATGACGATTAAATAAATCTGTTTATTATTGTATTACATGTTGTTGTTTCTTATGTCATCTTTATTGGTTTTGCCATCTTTATTGTTTCTTGGTTTTGTCAGGGTAGAGTGGTTCGTGTATATGGTGCAGCAATGCTACACCAGATACACAAACCAAGAAATGACGATATACCTGAAAAAACCAAGAAACAGCAAGTAATTCACGGTAAAATTCTCCTTAGTAAATCCCAGACACATAAAAAAGTGTTAGGGCAAGTTTGGTGAACACAGCATTTAAAACAGGTAAGATAGAGCATAAGCTTGACATCAAATTTAATGCCACGAAGATGGCCTCTAGAAAACTTAGAATAAGTAACTTTAAAACCCTTGAAAGCAAAGAAATCTCCAGGACCATCACTAGATTACCAATCATGAATGGTTGGAATGTTCCAAATAGCCCAGACACCTATTTTTTGAATGATATGCAACTCAGTGTTTTTACTGTGAACTTTATATCTTACATGTATTATATACAAGAATAAAAGAATGGCTCATAATCCAAATATTCCCACTAAACTGGTCCAACGAATAATGT
This sequence comes from Latrodectus geometricus, assembly GCA_026290005.1. Lineage (NCBI taxonomy): Eukaryota > Metazoa > Arthropoda > Arachnida > Araneae > Theridiidae > Latrodectus > Latrodectus geometricus. The sequence continues at coordinate 5,704 of JAPDSC010097039.1, forward strand.
TAATGTCTGAATTTCAAAAAAAAAAAGATATTTACTAGGATAGTAAGTATTTACAACGGGATACAGCATTACCAATGGAGAAAGCATTTCCACTTGTAGATAGCATAAACTGCATTTAATATGAGTACAAGTCATAATTCTTCAGCCCAAGATAGTTGGGAATCCCAACATGAAAAATTTTCTTAACAAAAGAACGATCCTGATCAGATTATTTTAATAAAAATGTAAGAATTCTCTTAATATTTTAACTAAATAAGACAATTTCCATTGCTTTTATTTAGCAAAAAAAATAAAAATCTCTGAAAAAGATTTCTTAATACCTGAATGTTCAACTAAGTTAGACCATTGTACAATCATTTTTTCAGAGTAATACTGTCACCATAGCTTCAACAAATTAATCTTTTTATTAAAAAGGAATAATAAAGAGAAACAGAAATATGAAAAAAAATAACTCTAGTCTCTTGCAGATCGGTTTTTGTCTCTAACTATAGAGCTACTTAAATATTGTCTAGTAAGTTGAGTTTTCTTGCTGCAATATTTAAATGACTTGATTTAAAAAGAGTTATAGAAAAAGGACGCATTTGCTTTAGAAATAAAAAATGTTATCTAATTAAAGAAACAATATGCTTTCTCACGAAAAAGAACTATAAAAAGGCATCATGGCTTTCCTCGAGAAAATACTGTAACTTTACAATCACATTCATCAGATAAAATGGGGTTTACTAGTTGAAAGAGATAGTAAAAAAAAGTAATACAATAAATTTGGTACCAGTTCATACGAAAAATAGATTGCTTATCCATATTAAAAAGGTTGGTTGGTTGGTTGGGTTTTATGGCACAAGGTCCAAAAGAGGACATGCTGAACCAAGACTAAAATTTTATTTTGCTTTTATTTATTTTTTATTATTATTTATTTAAAAAACACAAACAACGTTAAAATGTATTAAAAAACAAAAAACTATGAATATAATATTATTAAAATTTTACTGTGTATAATATATATTAAAATGTAAAACAATAATTAAATGTAATGCAAGAAACCTATTGCTCTAAAAAAGGCAAATATGTTTCTGTGGGGTGGATCCCCTAGTAAATCAGACATAGTTAAAATATCACTTTTAAAAAACTGTAAACGATGATGGTTAAAATAATGAAATGAAATTAAAATATGATAAATTGTATACGATTCATCACACGTTTCACACCAAGGATTTAGTTCACTTAAAAACAAATGTCTGTGTGTGAAACGTGTGTGTCCGATACGAAGGCGAGTTAAACAAACATCGGCATTTCGTAGCGGTAAAACAAATGATGGGATGACGTATGGAAAATGGCACGTAGTTTGTTAAAGACCTCCATACTCCATGACTCTTGCCAGAGAAAATTAACAAATCTTTTAACAACCCTTCTCACATCGAAAAGAGGGACACATGAATGAAGTACGGTCGTTGCAGCTTTAGCAGCTGCATCTGCCTTTTCATTTCCCTCTAGACCTACATGACCTGGGATCCAACAGAAAATGATGTCACAACCCTTGCTATCCATATTAAAAAAAAAGAACTAATTTTTAATTATTTCTGACATTGATAAATTTGAAAAAGTTTTAGCTCCTATATCCTTCTAATCTTCAATTTTGAACCAGATTTTTTGAAATGATTCCTTTACATTCATCATTAAATTCTTGCAATTGAAACTAAAACCAAGTTTAAATAGTAATGTTTCCATCTCACTCAAGAGAAACTGCCATCGTGGTAAAAGACGAGCCCCTATTTCAAAATTTATTTAGAAGTACTTGAATGAAAATAAGGATTTGATTCAATGCTTTCTAATTATTTGTTCAATTATTTTATTGAAGAAAGTAAGTTAAGAATAAGTTATATTTACTATATAACACTATTTCAAAATTTATTTAAAAGTATTTGATTGAAAATAATGATTTGATTCAATGCTTTCTGATTATTTGTTCAATTATTCTATTGAATAAAATAAGTTAAGAATAAATAATCTTTTTATTTTTTTAAATCAGAAATGATCTTTCAGCATAATATACCCTCAACTATTTACAATTCGATCATATACTGTAAAGGAAAACCAGTATATAATAAGACCTTTCTCTGAATATTTACAAAAAGAGCCTTTACTCTTTTCATTGTGTTACAATAACACATTTTACACAAGGGCAATTATGCTTCAATAACTCTTTCAATTAAAGTACAAGTTGATCATAAATACATTCTGGTGTATCCCTTTACAACGAGTGAGTTTTGTTGTTACTTTTTAGTCAAAAATGATCAAAGTTGTTCTGTATAATACTCTCAAATATTAACAATGAAAACATAGAATTAGTAAATAACGAACATTTATAAGGAAGAAAATTCTCTTAACATTTAAAAAAAGACTCCTTTATTTCTGTTAGAATAACATTTTACATAAGATTATTTGTGCATCCTTTGACAATTTTTTTAATTTTATGTAAAAGAACAGATATGTTAGATCATAAATACTTTTTAACATATTTGTTCATAGCCCGGGAAAAAAATCTTCTATATGTTAAATAATGTGTAATCGCGAGCAATATGATAAAACTTTTTCATATTTTTGTACCTCAAGGTTTCTTAGATCGGAAAAGGATTACGATATTAACATTTTTGTTGTAATTATATGAACCAAATACCTAGTTCCATTTCAAGAATTTTCCCCCTGCGGCACTCCAATGTTTTTCTTAACACAAGTTTCATATAAATTCAAAACAATCTAACAAATAAAAGGAATATTTTTCTTAAAATCTATGTTATTTATCTCCAATTTACTGTTTAATTTGATTTTATTTTTACACTTTTATTACTTGTCATAAGGGAGTAAGCAATTGATTCACCTCTTCTCCCTTCTTGCAAACATAAATATGTAATACTTCTTCCAATTAAATATCAATGATTTCTTTTCATATTAATTTCTTACAAAAAAGGAGATAAAACCCTGTTTGTATTTCTGTTCATTATTTTCTTATTCTTTTGGCATTCTTTGAATCACAGGAACCATGAACAGTAGTATTTTTTAGGATATATAGCAATTACAGTAGGATATACATACATAGGATACTCTATAGTAATTTCCAATACGATATCAATCCCTTGGATGAAAATTCAAACGTGCGTCCATATTTACATTTCACCTTCTTATACAAAGCATAAAAGCATAAAACATCATTCAAATAAAATGAGAAACTTGTTATAAGCTCTCTCGTATTTTATACTTAAGATTCAATTTCTAACTAATTAACTTTCCAAAGCATCCATGCAATGATCTTAAAGCGTTGCATGAATGCATTGTAAAGTTAATCTCTTTCATAGCATAATACTATCATGCAAATTTTCAGCGCACTTAGTGAAACGCATTTTCGCTATCAATATTCTGTAGAATAATACATTTTAGATTTTATTTTATTTTGTTTCTTTATAAAGTTTTTTGCAAGTCAAACTAAAATGTCAAAATGGTATTTAAAGCTTTTTGTGTTGACAACTGTAGTAAAAAGTGATTACATAATCATTTATCTATCTTTAAAATATTTTTTTAAGTGTTAACTAATTTTCTGCATGATTTTACAAATATACTACTGTATTTCATGTTAAGTTGTAACGCGTGAAATGTTTACTTTCCCCGTCAGCATTTTTGCGATTTTATTTTTCTGAATGAAACTTCGTGTATTATATATTATTTTAAAGCTGAAACCTTTTACTATCGTATCTGATGTTTCAATTAAAAATTTAATATTTCTAAAATTTTATGTACTTGATTATAGGATAAATGCAAGATCTTTTATATAACTTAAGGAACTTATCTATTACGCCATCGACCAATAAATTAATGAAAAAAAAACTGACACCAAAGATATTTAACCATTAATAATAAAATTCAAATGACGTTTTATTGTTTGAATTCCATTACTTTAGTGAAAAATTCAATATTAAAATATTGCTTCACATCAGGGAACAGTTAACAATGGATATTAGGATTCATAAAACTCTTTAGTAGCTTTCAAAATTGCGACAAATGAGTTTTTTATGATGGTGACTACATAAATTCACATAAATATGAATCTAAGTGGTTTCGAACAGTCTCGAGATGTTCTTTATTTCGCCTTATCCCATAATCTTTTGATGTGCTGTGTGTATTGTTGTAGTTTGACTCGGTAATAATAGGAAAAACCGAGTTAACCAGGTTCTTAGAAATAGTGGAGATTAAATGAGAACATATGAGAATGACACAATATAAATAATAATAATAATAATGTAATTTTATTGTACTACTATTTACAT
>JAPDSC010097042.1:0-15032 GCA_026290005.1 Latrodectus geometricus
TTGCAATATCATAAATAATTTTGTGTTTTTTCTGGAATAGTTCTTCACAATTTTAGAAATTTTCCATTAATAAATTGTAAATTATAAATATCCAACCTCACACATATTGCATAAAAAGAACACGTTAAAGTATAAAATTGTAGAGAGTGTTTTACTGAAGTTTTAAAAAATCGAAAGGAAAAGTTAAATTCGTTTTGACCAGTAAAAGTCCATAGATAATTTGATGATTTTACAAGCCTTTATTTATAGAATAAATACATTAAAATATGTTACTAAATGCTTTAATCTAAAAAACTATTCATTTTTTACGTATAAGACAAAAATTTCTCCTCCAGAAAATTAAACACTCATCGAAAATATTCTTTTGATGCTTGTCTTAAATTAACTTTGCTGTTACATAATATTTTTTTTAATTTTTAACTTGCTGTTTTTGCAATATTCAACTATTCTTAGTAATCATTTTGTTTGGTTATTTTTTAAGTTGAGTTATAAAAGCTTGCTCTTCTTTTATCATAGTCTCTTAAATACAATATTGGATCTTTTAAAGAATTACTTTTTCCATTTTTCTGTAGCTACGCTTTTTTTTTTCTTATAATTTTATCTGTATTTATTTCAGCATCATATTTTTCTAAAAGCAGATGAATTTTAAAAAATTTCTTCTGCTTTCAAACTTTCAAAGTCTTATGAAAGATCTTACATACAGACATTCTTAGTTTTGATGCAATGGATTTACAAGTCGGCATATGTTTTAAGATCAAAATCTTTACTCTCTTGATATTTACCTGCGTTCAAACAATCTTCAGATGGAGTTTCGCCGTTATTCCTCCTTCTTATTTTCAGCAAGATGATTTTTTTTCTTTCATTGCAGATTTAATATACATTATGGATATCTTTACTTGAAATGCAACAACTGCATTTTTACATTGTTATATAAATTTATCCATCCGAATATTTCTCCTGTAAAAGCTTTGTTATAAACCTTTCGACCAACGTATCAATTTATAAAACTAGTTTCAAAGTAAATCATTACATTTCAATAAAAACGAAACAGTAGCATATGATTATTATGAATTCTCAAACTCTTAAAATTTTGCTGACACATATACTTTTAAATTAATATATTTTCCCATCACGATGCATAATAATTTTAATATGATTCTTAAAAGTACGTAAGGTATAAAATATAAGTAGAATTCCATTTCTTATTGAGTTTTTTTATAAGTATTAGCTTGGGGGAAAAGAAATCCATTATTTTTACGTGAACTTTTTGTAACTGCTTTCAGATTCGCTTTGTAAAAAGGTTTAAAACAGTTTTCATGTAGATTTTTAGGTCTTGCGCGTTACGACTGTTGACATGCTATCAAGTTTGATAATTTTTGGTATTTTATAGACATTCTCGACGATGTTGTATCCATGCGAGGTGCATCTTTAGCATCCAAATACCCAAACGGAATCGACGAAACCAAAATTGTGCGTAACTGGTTGTTACAGTCATATATAGGACGATAAACACGTTTCACAATTTTAGCCACCTGGTTAGCATTTTCGCCATTATAAAAGAAAAACTAAAATGTATCGAATTTTCTTTTTGTTGTCTTCTATTTTTAAAACTTTGTACTCATAATTGAATTAATCAAACAAAAAACCGTAAGAGAATATTTTAGTGTCAAATGTCACCTTTCCAATGAGTATAAATTTGCAATTGTTTGATAGATACCTCACGAGATAACGATCGCTACAGACGCCTACCGAAAAAATAATGGATAACTTTTTCCCCAAACTAATATTAAGTAAAAATTCTTTTCAAAGTAATTAGATTAAAAAATGTAATGGAAACATTTATGTTATTGATGAAATTTTGTCTTGCTCCTTCACAAATGAAAACTATTTTTCTATTTATTACAATATTCTACACAGAAATATTTATTTTAAGATTATATTCCATGAATGTAAATCATTATTTCTAAAGCAATTCCTTTAGATCAGGTGGCATCATTAAATCCGAATCTTGATGAAGCGAGTTGTATCGCTTGAACCTTGTGACCTACATTTCAAATTCAAGAATCTCGAACTAATTTGAGCAGCACCTGCTGATCATTACCCTATTGGTAATTATACCTGTTGCTCAAAGATTGGAATACTAATGAGGTATCGTATCGTCAAATCATTAATACATTTAACCATTCAAGAGCCTTACTCGGTTATTGCTTAAAATGGATAATTTAGGTATTCGCTGCATATAATATCTGTGACTTCATCAAAGTACTGATGAATTACGAAATAGTAAACCTCGCCTTTAAATTAAATTTCAAATGCTCCAAATTAAGCAATTTTCCTGGCTTCATTCGAATGGAGTAATGTTGCTCTCCATTTCATCGCTTTGTTCTACAGTTATAACAATCACGGAAGTTCACATACAAAATTATGTCATGTTTTCAATTATTGAACTGTATTCCTTTTGAATACTGATTTCTTTATGTTATTTAAAAAAAATAAAACATGAATTAAAGAGTAGTTTATATTAGTTTGGGGAAAAAGTAATCCATTATTTTTTCGGTAGACGTCTGTAGTGATCTATATCTCGTGAGGGATCTATCAAACAATTTCAGATTTATGCTCGTTGGAAAGGTGACATTTGACACAAAAATATCCTCTTGTGGTTTTTTTGTTTCATTAATTCAGTTACGAGTATAAGGTTTTAAAAATGGAAGACAACAAACAGAAAATTCGATACATTTTCGTTTTTCTCTTGTAACGGCGATAAAGATAGCCAGGTGGCTAAAATTGTGAAAGGTGTTTATCGTCCTATATAAGACTGTAACAACCAGTTAAACCTTTTTACAAAGTGAATCCAAAAGAAGTTACATAAAGTTCACGTAAAAATAATGGATTTCTTTTTCCCCAACCTAATATAAAATATACTTTCTGTACAGCATGTTTATATCTCAAAATAATTTAAATCCCAACTCTAATTGTTATAGATAAGCGAAAAATTGCATATTTTCTAATTTGCAAAACCAATCGAAAAGCTTGTTATTAGTATTGGGAAGTGAACAACCATTTTTCTTAAATTGATTAGCAATATATTTTGTAAATTGAATAATCGTTCACACACACACACATGCGGTACTGTATTTGGCATCTCACTCTGTCATCTAATGGATCTGGTTCGAATCACGAGGAACAGATGGTACGTAATTGAACTGTAACTCTGACTGTATCGATTAGTTTCGCGACAAAGTACCGTCAATGTAGCTTAGTAATTTTGATCCACTGTCAAGTAATGATGCCAACACCAGAACTAATCTCCTCCCTAAACTTCCATGCTGACAATTAGAGCGACCAACTAACATGCAGTTGTAACGTTGGTGTAGTAGTCTCTAATTTAGCAATGCAACAAGTAATGCTTAGTTGCGTTGCTATTATTAATCACTTATAATTTGATACGGATATACCAAGTGATGACAGTCTTTATTTACTCCCAATCATGGAATAAATAGTAAAATAGTTTAAATCCATTTATAATTATAAATTGCTATTAAAATTACTGCACAATTTTTCATTATAATGGATTCTTGTTAAACAAACCTTAACGAATTATAAAAAACAATATTTTGGAAATTTGGTACAATATTAATTTTAACAAGATTTGATTTTAAAGAATGGTTTTTAGAGTTTACCGCATCACCGCCCAAACATACTTATAATATGAGAGCCCACACTTGACCCAAAACAATAAGTTATGCCAAATTTTTTTAGAAAAACGTAGGAAACCTAAAAATTTGTCAAAACTAGAATATCTAATATTTGTGAATAACTGAAATTATCAAAGTTCTGATAATTCATCAAAGAATTTCTAAATCTAACCAAAAAAACGTAAAAAAAGACTAAAATAGGCCAAGCTCATATGAAATTCGAATATTTTGACCATACATTATTTATCTTAATTCTATATTCTATAAACTGTGAAAGTACTTTCAAAAATTGAAGTATTTTGACATTAAATAGATACTGCTGATTGAAATTCAATTTTCTTTTATATCTAACGTACATATTTATTGTCAAAGAGGACCAAAAAGAAATATGAATTCAAGTTATTTAGTTAGCTCTATTATAAATATGGAAGGTGAAATATTATTAAGTTGCTTATTATTTAAGTCACTTGTAATCTTTGTTGTCGCGTTTAATGTACAAAATTTAAAAGGAATAACTTATTTCTCGCAAATAATATGTTATAAACAAAACGAAATTTTTCACAGTAAATAAAAAAAAAAATCAGGAAATGCATACACTAGATATTTTTACCGACCAATTATATTTGGTTTTGAATTTGCTACATGCGATGATAGTTTTCTACCATGACAAGACTGATTTCTGTATATAAATCTATTAAAATCCCAGAGAATCATTAATATAAAATCCCAACATTATTTTGAATCAAAATGTGTGAACTTTCAAGGAATTATAATTTTGATAGACCATGAAATCCCGAAATTCAACTCTAATGTATAAATACAAATACAAAATTCATGCATGATTGAAAAATGGCTTATAATAAAAGATTAAAATGACAAAAAATTTTAATTTTCTAAAACGAAACAAGGTGTGATTTTTTTTTTTAAACTTATTCAGAAAAATTTTTTATTTTAATCAAAAATATCTTTCCAGGAAAAAATAAATTGATGTGTAATATATAACAGATAATCCAATTTTTTAATGTACTTAATATTATAACATATTTAATTTATAATTTGCATATGCGTAGAAATGTGCTTTTGTTTTCTCTGATTTTTTCTACATAATCCCAGTACAGTTTTTTTTTTTTTTTTTTTTTTTTTTTTTTTTCCTTGTTTCAAAATAATGTGAGTTGACAAAAATATTTGTTTGCGACTTTTTGAATAATTAATTATTACTCTTAGTTTAACTTGCTTTTATTTATTTTTTTATTATTATTTTTTGAAGAAAAAACATTAATGATGCGTATCCAAATATTTTAATTTATCTTATTTTTAAATAAATTTTAAAAAAACAATTAACTTAAAAGTAACCAATTAAATTTAAATTATTTAACAATTATTTTAATCATTTATAATAATATAATGCAATTGATCCTACTAGTTTTATTACAAGAACATCATAATTTATTTTATAATACTCAGGATGATTTATAATTTTCAATTGTATTTAAATTTTTCTCAGATATTTTTTTTTTAATTTTTCAAATCTTATACACATAATTTTATTTTTTTATGATTAAAATAATGAGAAAAGTAAATTACAAAAAATTATAATAATTTATATATTATGACAGGTATTTGAATCAGCAGTTGTATTAATAGCATGATAGAATAAGTAGGTACATGTAAATGCTTATATATTACAATACATTTTAAAACTTTTAGTCAAGCTGTAAAAGTTAAGATTTTCATCTCACAATGAAGTACTTTATCATTAATGTCAGTAAAATGTGTTTCATTTCACTACAAAATATAAGCATACTTAGAAATCTATGTGACAAAGGAAGGCAAATTTGGCGAAAAAATTCAAAATGGCATAGTTTCAAAATTCTGAGACCGTTATTAAAACTTTTTATTCTCCTTTATTTCAAACTTGAGTTTATACTTTTAAACTCTCAAGAAATGTTTATAGCTTGTTTACTCTGAAAATTACAATGAAACACGAATAGTACCTTACGAGCGTAAAACAAATTAGGATTAGGAGACTTCATAGCAAAAACTGCTCCGTAGAATTATGACCGAGATGAAAGAATCAGGTGCCACACTCGAATCAAATTATATTAAAATCTGAGAAAGGTACTAAAGAGAAGTAAGTAAGAAGTAAATACAAAAAAAAAGAAGAGTAAAAAAATACGTAAGAAGAATCACAAGGAATAAGTTCTTATACACATTTTGATTATGTCCTAACATATCGCTGTTAATGGAGCTTTTTTTTATTACATATAATTATAGAAAATTAAGTATTAAATACTTTTAAAGTAATTATTATAAAAGATTAAAATAATTAATTTTAAAACTTTTCGTACTTTCTTACTATACCGATTTTCTTGACGTTGCATTTTTATTTCCTCACAGTTTTTCCTCGAGTTATTAGTTCTTATGATTGTTATTTTCATTGTTTGATATACTTCTTATAAAAATATTTTTCATCGTTTGCTCTCATTCACATTGATGGAATTATCTTTATCATTATACTGATTTACTAAAAATACATCGATGTTTTCTTTTTTTAATTGTAATCGAAGGTTCTGTGGCTCAGTAATTCACTTTTACATTATGAAATGTCCGATATTCTACCTTAGCCCTTGTTGAACACTGGGAAATGAATGTTGATATTTCGGTTTCCTTGAGAATATGTGTTGGAGTATGTTATCGGGTTTTCGAGTTCTCTTCTTTACTACACAGAAACAAGAACTACTTTTCAGCGAAAAATTTTTCAGAAAGACAATACAATGATAATATAAAAGTCTTATATAATAGCCTTCAAGTTTTAGACAATATAATTCCCTGTGTTTAATAATTTATTGTATTTACCACAATAATTATCGAGAAAAATCAGCTTTTCTTCCGTATGCTGTGGCATTGATTGCAATATAATCACAGAAATGATCATAATTATTCCCTCCAATTTCTATATTTTATTTACAGAAAAAAAATGGAAAATATAGCGGAGCAAATAAGCATCGTAAACAATCAACAAAAATAAAAATTTGTATCTTGTACCTAAAAATCATTCATAAAATATATGTAATCATTTTTCTTGTTGAAATCTAAAATTCACAAAATTAGAACATGACAGAATTAAAGTAGTTGGAATTAAGTCATACAGACTACATTTGAAAATTTTGTAGTCGAAAGCAGAACATTTAACATAAATTATTTTAATAAAAAAGCAAAATCACTGTTATTTTATGAATTACTGGAAAGTTCATTTATTAATAATAATTTTCTCATGTATGCTGTTATATTAAATCTTCGTTTGTGGGAGGAAATTGAAAACATATTGAAAAATTTTAGAAATACGTTGAAGAAATCTCTTTCACACAGCAATAGAGATATTTTCTAAAAGGGAACTTTTTATGTGCAATTCCTTATTTTCACACACAAGTAGGGTATCAACAAAGTAATCTTGTTGTTGTTGTTTCTAATGATACTTGGCAATGCCAAGCCCGCCCGTCAAGACTAGGCGAATGAAGTCAGAGAAAGAGCGCGTCTTCCGTTTTTTTTTTTTTTTATAATAGAGCACCCTCAAACGAAGGTGGAAGTAAGACTTTTGGCTCAGTGATGGCAGCACCAACTGAATCTTCCAATTTAGAGATTGAAACCAGAGAAGATCCATAGCCTTGCTCCAACCACCCCAGAGGTATTAATTTGGAATAGGAACATGGAGGACATTGCTACCCGACATATTTTACGTGTTCCAGTCGCCATTAGTAAACACTACGGATCTTCGGCTAAGCCGGGATTCGAACTCACCACCATTTGGTAACGAAAACGACACCCTAACCAACCAGGCCACCGCGGCCTCAAAGTAATGTTGAACTTTATAAGTACACAAATTTGAAATGAAAGATACCTCCTAATTTGAAGATTCTATCCTCACAACTTGGATTACATCTCGATTTGTCGCTATAAATTTTCTCAATCAAATAACAGAAAATTGATGCGATGAAAACTATTTTTATTAATTTATAAATGTGGATTTTAAACAAATACTGTTTTTTAATTAAAAATAAAGAAGCTTTTCTTCAATACTCATTTATGTGTGTGCCAGGCTTATATAATCTGAGTCTTAACATACATTTTAACTTAATCTTCAACTAAATAAAATGCATAATTACATAGAAACAGCTTTTATAGTCTTTTACCATTTGGCCTCATTTCCTAATCAATGCAGAACATTTTTTTTAATTTAACTTACATTCACATTTCACAATATTTCCGCGTCCTTTATGCACAACCAGTTACGACTCTAATGATAATGTCATAATCTGAAAACCACGTAGAATAACAAATCAGATGGCATATTGGTTTGAAAGACGAATAACAAAGATTGATCATAATACGAAACTAATACTACTATATTCATATAATTAATGTTAAAATATAGGTTAAAATGCCTTATGAATAGGAAATAATTATAAAAATTGTTTTATATTTTTCTAAATAACTATCCACTCCAGGGATATTAAGCACCTTAATTTCCTTACTTAGTCTATTGTTTTCCTAGCGCAGATTCTAATCTTGTTTTTCCCTCGTGAGTCATCAAATGCTCTCAAAGATTCTCCCCCTAATGAATATGTTAATTTAGTCGTTCATGTGTAAAGATATACCTCATAAAAATTAAAATTGTACACTGTTTAAAAATTGTGTGCGTGAGTACTTATTTTAAAAAACTTTTAAGGGATAGTTTGTTTAATCAACAAGGTCTTGGAACAATGTTGAATAAGTGCTTGAAAGGAATATCTTAATAGTTTTAGAAAGAGCTAATAAATGTTTAATTCATACTAAAACAGATTATATTCTCTTCGCTTTTTTGATATTCATTTTCATATTTCTCATATTATTAAGCTAGATTGTCTTTTTTTTTTTTTTTTTTTTTTTTTTTGTTGTTGTTGATTGATAGTGTTTAGATTCAAAAAATATTGAATAGACTGATAGTAAAGATATTAAATAGTGTTTGCACTGATCTGATAATTAACTTTTCACTACCCAAATATTTACATGCATTATGCAACTCTGCAGTATCGACAATATCAACATTTGGAAATTGAGCTATATTAAACATTAATTCTAGGAACTAAATACACTATCATTAAAGGCTATAAATAAAATTATGTTGTAGGTTTGGCCTGATTGGTTAGGGTGTCGTTATCGTTACCAAAAGGTGGTGAGTTCGAATCCCGGCTTAGCCAAAGATCCGTCGTGTTCACTAATGGCAACGGGCACGTAAAATATATCGGGTCTCAATATCCTCCATGTTTCCATTACAAATTAATACCTAAGGGGGTGGTTGGATCCAGGCTTTGGGTCTTCACTGGGTTCAATCTCTAAATTGGAAGATTTAGATGGTGCTGCCATCTATGAGCCAAAAGTCGTACTTACACCTTCGTATGAGAGTTCTCTATTCAAAAACGGAAGGCGCTCTCTCTCTCTGACTTCATTCGCCTAGTCTCTGACGGGATGACTTGGCGTTACCAAGTGTCATCAGAAACGAAAACAATAAAATTATGATATCAAGATTAAAACCACAAAAACAAAAAATGTGTGTGTGAGCGAGTGAGAGAGATTCAATGAAGAAATTAATTTCCTTTTATATAGATATTTCACAGTTAAGTTCCTGAGATATGAGCATTTAGTGAAAGTTAGCAAACCATAAAGTCTACGAAATAACACTTTATCTAATGAGCACACATTTGATCATTTCTTATTTATATTAAGTAACTCGGCATCGGTTGTCTGTATGTTTGAATATCACCTTCTCAATACATATTCTCTTCTGATAAGTCATGATGATTATCTTTCACAGAGCGTTTTGATTTGTTTTTAAATAACATTGCCATTGATGTAAAATTGTTCACAAACGATTCTCGTGAAAGCTAATCCGATTCTACAACGGAGAATCAGTCATTTATTTCACAACATTAAATATTGTGTTTTCTAAGCAGATATTATTAATTCCAATTAATTATTTTGAAATAAATTGCAAAATCAATATTTTAATCAAGTTCATTTCTATAACAGAATCATTTTTTTTTTTAATTTATATCTAAATATCAAAAAAAAAAAAAATGAATCAATCACGTTTATGCTTTCCCACTTAAACTATTTAGCATAAACAGAAGGGAATTGCAAGAGTTGGATAAAGAAGACTGAGTAACATGAGCAAATTCTTAATAAGACTAATAGAAAAAAAAATTTTAAATTCATTGATAATAGAAAAAATTCCAAATTAAATATGACAAGGAGTTTTTTATATAATTGCATGTTTTAATTAAATTTTGAAAATACAATGAAATTTCATTTTATGAGGTTAAATTGAAAGTAATAGACACATTACTTATATCTTTTATTCCATTATGTCTTCAAAAAGCAGAATGACGTAAATAATTCTAAAAAAACGTCTTTAAATTTTGATATAACCCTTAAAATTTATCTAAACTATTAATAATATATTCCCTTGAATTTGAATTTTCAGTATTACATATGCACATACATGCAAAATAAAATATTACTTCCATGTTTCCTTATACACCAATGCAGACTCCCCTTGTTCCCAAAGTGAGTCATCCTGGTGACACTCGGTATTTTGATACCTACCAAGAGAAGAAAAACAAGCCTCCAGTTGCAGTTAAGGATCGAGATCTAAGTCTATTTAAGGACTTCTGAGAACCAGTAAGTATGAAGATAGATTTCAACTAATTTTAATATTCTCACAATATATTTACCAGTATTGATGATTTAAATGCCTCTTTAAATACTTTTTACGTAATCTTTCTAATTAAATGTATATTTTGAATTAAAAATTTTAGATACATATACAATTCAGAATTAATTGATAATTTTAGTTTTCAAGTTTAGGATTAAATAAATTTGAATATGTGGGAAATTCATTAATATAATATAAATGATAAAGAAAAATTTTAAAATTCTTGGACAAAGAAGCATAAGAAATATGAATTAATATTTAGAATTGATTTCTAAAACTAAAGATAATAATATTTCAAATCTCAAAGAGATTTAGTTTTGGCATTCCAATGATTTAATCAATTTCATTGCAATACTATTAAGCCAAGTTTGCCAGTTTAGGGGGGCTGTATTTTCACCTAGAAAATGTGTCATTATTTAAGGAGAAAAATTGAAACGTTTAATTTACTCAGCTATATTAAAAACGCTATTCTGCAATACAAAATAAGGTTTTACATATAGATCAGCTAACAGCAAAATGAACGAGATATTGAACACTGGAAGATTCCTTCAGTTACAAGGTTATTAAATATTGGTAAGTCAGGATACTTTTCATATGCATTTTAATAGATTTCATATCGCCTTCCAATGCATTGCGTACCCAAATATAAATTGCGCAATGGATAAAAAATACTTTATTTAAAAAATTTATATAATTAGGGACAATCATTGTTTTTCAAAAAGTTATCTGCCGGAATGCAGGAAGGAATCCGATGCAGTAAATACTTTTCTTTCACCATCCTGGTTACACATAGCTGATAAATTTTAAAAAGAGGGGAAAAAAATCCTTTTATTAAACATTAATTAAAACAAACATCATTTTAGGGATTCATTTTATTTAATTATAAAAAAAGTCTGGAAAGATTTGACTAAATAAGATTGCAAATTTTGTATTTTTAAATTTAAGAAAAAAAACATAAGTGCTTGAAAAAAATGCCTGAGAAAAAATAGGTAAAAAATACAAGATATTTATCTATAAGCAATTACAATGATTTAAAAAAAAAACTTTCCTACTGAGCTTTGATAATAAATTTCTCATGCTCACATTTTATTTTTGTTCTCTCATCTCTGATTAAAATGAAAATAACTAATTCTAGCAAGAATGTTACAATACAATGAAAGTTATAAATATATTAATTTAACAGAGAATACAAATTTCTCAAATCTCATTAAGATTCTAGAACATGTATAGTAATTATGATATAAGGAATACAATACAGCAATAATAAGTACCAGTAAATTATGTATATTATTGCCTCTCAAATAATCAGTTTGATTCATTGATTTGTTTTTAGTTTTCTTCTAACAACTTTTTCAAGTTCAATTTTTCTTATTAGCAATTTCTAAATCTAAATCATGTAACATGAAATAAAACAAACACTTTTTTTAATTTTGTATAGTTGCAAGCATGTTGTACATATTGTCACTTATCTTAAATAATCATTTGATTTTTTATAGGAAATGATATCAAAGGAGTTCCATAACAGGGTGTAAATAATTGAGATGATAAAACTAGTCCTAATTCTTATTTTGAATGTCAAGGAATATCTCATGCAAGAGTGTGATGTATAATTCCATGAACTTTACAGCATAAAATATCAATGATTATTTTGAAGACTATAGCATACTTAATCAAAGAAATGCATACAATTTACTCATTCTTCTGTGGAAGGTATATGAGTAGATTCATGCAAGAATGTGATGTAGAAATCCATAAACTTTGCTTCACAAAAGATCAAGGATTACTTTGACTAAGACTATTATATACTTAATTGAAGAAATGCATAAAATTTATTTATGCTTCCCGAAGTGATTTTTTACAAGGAAATCCATAGAACAGTTTAAATCACATTTAGATAAATAAATGTTAATTTATGAAATTTCCTATGTTTACTTTGTCTAAATGTAAAAATCTAATACTTACAAATATATTTCTTTGAACCAGCCAAATAAATCCAAGTGTGTTGACACTATTTATATAAAAATCAATATTTTGTATTGTAAAATTTTAAGACTGGTACTTAATGAACGTTTCAAACTCTATCATTTGAAATATTGTTTCTATTTTGCCACTGATTAATGTTACAAGAAATAATAAAATTTAAGCTGTATATTGGCAACATAAAAGAAACTAAGTGGTGAAGTTTAGTTTAGATTAAGAATAGTTTTCAAAGGAAAATTTAAGAGTTGAAAGAAAGAACTGTGAAAGTCTTTAATGACTTGCAAATGGCATTCAAAGAGTCGGAAGATGAAAACAGAATTTTATTATGTATTAATTACATGTGATGCAACACATCATTTCTTTAGAACTGGAAAGAAGTTTAAAGTAGGAAAAGAAAGTACAAATTCATGTCTTTGGGCACTGTTTAAAATAAGTTTTTCAATCATTGAAAAGAATAAAAAATAACTGCATAGTAAATCCTATATGTACCTTAACAAAGTGAACTTTGTAAAATAGAAAAATGTTATGTGCAATTTAAAAAATTATAATTAAATTGCACACAATTAAAAAATAAAAATCGTAATTGTGAAAAATTATAATTAGTACAGCATACATAAATAAAAATATATTAAACCTATAGAATATTAATTATTTAATATGTGCATGCATTTCATTTTATTTTCTTTAATATTTGTTTCTATTGCCTATTAATAATAAAAATTTAAAATAGGAAAAATCTATGGATTTGTTACATATAAATGAATGAAATTGCAAATTAAATAGCATAACAAATTATTTTTTAAAAAGTTCATTTTTTTAAGCATAAAGTAATTTATTTAATGCATAATATGATTATGTTTTCCTTCTAAAAAATAGTTATTAATGAAAAATTTAATGTCAAATTTAAAAATGTACTAAATTTGGAAAGAATGCCTTCTTGATCAATGAGAACAGAATGTTGATTTGCATAAAATATGATAAACTCAATACCTATTTAAAAAGTTCTAGAAAGATTAATACGAAATGAACATAATTAAATGAAAAAAATGTAGATGCTACATGCAGAACATGGAAGTTTTGAATAATTTAAATGTTGCAAAATGAATATTGAATTTCAAATGTGTTCAGTTTAACATACAAATACAATACAAGTCTTAGTTTTAGTGATAAAATTTTCTTAATTCTCTAACTAACATTCAAAAATAGCATTATATTTGGCTGATTAAAAAAAAGAAAAACCTTTTTGAAAAAATAGAAATTAAACTTTCTAGGAAAAATTATGTTTTATTCTAAAACATATGAAATATATTCATTTTCCATACTTTGAAAAAAACTTGGATTGGATTTTAAAATGTAACTGTTTTTTTAATAAACATTACCGTGCTCATCAAAACGAATACAATTTTCCTTTCAATTTGAATTTCTATTTACAGCTTGAATCATTGAGACATTTTTAAAGCTAAAATCATTTTCTATAATTCATCGAATTTTTTCAAAATTAAAATCTTTAATAAATTTTAGCAAAAATATTTAACTTCCAGTAAGTTATTTCTTTGGTGCATTTCTATTAAAATCTATAAAATTTTTAGTCTGTTATATAGAGTATATAAAACTTGTAATAATTTCAAAAATACTTAAAACCTAATTTAACATTTGAAAAATATTCCACTAAATAATGATATAAATTTTATCAAATACTATTTTTAAAGTAGAGCATTGCTTATAAGAGTGAAGTAAGCCATAGTTATTAACAAGATCAAGCCTAGTAGGTCTTATAAGATGCTTAAAATGCAATGTAGAGCGTTTGCTCTTAAATCAATTACTTCTGATATTTATATTATGAAGATTTGGTTTGGAATCACTTGATAATTCTTTATTTTTAGTTACATTTATGTACTCATTGTTTGTTATCTTAAATATTACATTTGATGATTTTGCATAATTTAGGGGTGTAAAGACAAAATTTTCACATTTTTTTTTTTTTTTTTTTTTTTGCCATTGGAGAAAAATTATACTTTTGGGCCAATGTGGTAGATGCCTCCTGATGAAGTTGATCATGATTATACTTAATTCAATTTATAAGTTTACTTTGCTCTTTATTAAATTTGAGTTTCAATTTCATTTGTACTTTACTGATGTTCTCTTTTATCTTAATATATGTATTTCTATTATATACTTCAAATTTGAAGATTTTGATATTTATATATTTTTATTAATTCTACTTTTAGCTGTGTTTACAGTGAATGAATTGCTAAGCTTTTCCTATATTTATGCTTTCATTACTCTTTCATGCAATTTTGAATTATTCACATCTTTAATTTATATTGCTATATAAAATGTTATGCATAACATAATCCCAAACAGTTTTATTTCGAAAAAATTAATATGTTATACAAAAATATTAATATGTTTTATGCTAAATATAGAACGGAAATTTATTACAAATAGATTAAACTTTTGAAATTTCTGATACTTTTTCAATTATTTATTATAAATTCATATTCTTTGAATTAAGAGATATGTTTACATTATATACACATGTTCATTGCAAGCAATGAATTGCAATGAACATGTGTATATAATTTAAAATAACTTGAATATTTTAA
>JAPDSC010097044.1:0-10705 GCA_026290005.1 Latrodectus geometricus
AACTTGGATGCACAATAATTTTTCAAATAATTGAGCATCCAAGTTGAGCTCATTTAAAAGTTACTGGCAAATTTATAAATAGATAGTCGCAATAATGAAACTTGTCATTTTAAAAGGCTAAAAAGTAAGAAATATTATCATTCTATGATTTGACAGGAATATTCTTAATGGAATAGTGTTTCTGGGAATGGGATTTTACGTAATTGAAAAAAGAAAAAGCTCCCTTTTTTATTTCCATAAAATTTAAAAGTCAAAGAAGAGGACATTGGAATTTCTGAAAGCAGAGTTAAAATACAAATAGTCATTGTTTTAAAATAAATTTAATAATAAAAACTACTTAAAACTTTCCTTTAATATTAGAATAATAATGATAAACTTGGTGTTAAATTTCTCCTATTTCATTGCACGATGAGAATTGAAACCGAATATTGCATCACTCCAACCAAGCATTTTTGTTTTAAAAAATTCAAACTTTCAAAATTACACGGGATTAATTATTAGTATTAGCCAATTTTCCCTTTTCTTTTGCAATAATCCAATTGTGAAAGAAATATTCTTAGTTTTCGGAGACATAATTGACAATCAAATATTAATGTACTAATTTTAAATTAATGACTACAAATAATAAAACCACTATTCGTAATCAAATATATCTTGAGAAACCCATAGTTATGAGACTGGAGTCCCAAACATTTACAAAAGCTGGCTTAAGAAACCAAAACAAAAAAATTTATCACTCAGATGTCCTCACTATGAAAAACGCTTATTTAAAAAATAGCAAAAGAAGCTTAAATAATTAATAATTATTTATGATGTCACTAACTTCTTCAACAATACTGACCAAAGCTCCGTCGTGTTCACTAATGGCGGCTGGGGCATGTTAAATATGTCTTAGTCTCAATCTCCTCCTCGTGAAATGATATCTCTGGGAGTGACAAGCCAAATATAGGGGAGTCTGCTGCTTGGTCCTGCTTTTAAATTACGAAGACTCCCACCCGGTTGCTTTTATCTAACTTGTGGAGCAAAACTCAGGGTTAGGTACAGGGAAGTATGCTGGTACAATAACTTCTTAAAACAACACAATAATTAATTGAACTGTTTCTAAAATACTTTAACTAGAATATTATAAATATAGAGAGATGTCCTCTTTTCATTCAATTTCTTCCCCAAGTTCTTTTTCGAGCTTTTCCTTCCTCTTATATGGTGAAAAGAGGTTGAGAAAGGATTAGTTAATGATTTTGAGATACTTTTGATTTTCACTGTATTAGTGCCTACTTATTCATTTAGATGTAAGTTACGAATGACCAGTTAAAATCATCCGGTATGCAATCATAAAGTACAAGCTGAGAACAATTTTAGGAGCGTTCCGAAGAATTTAAGATATAATCAACATTCCCATAACCTTTTCGAGACTTCCGATCACCGAACACAAAAATAAACTTTTAATAACTGAGCAGATTGATATCCAGTAATAGTAATTCATTTTAAGCCATGTAAAATTTATGTTAAACTCATATTTTTAAGAGTGAACGTGTATGTCTTTTTGCACAGCTAATTTTCTCCATTTGAGTGGAATTCCACTCAAGCGGTATGAATTCTTTCTTTTATTTCTTAAAATTTAACCATTCTATCAAGATTAAAAGTAATTAAAAAAATATTAAATTGAATCCAGTCTAACCTAATTTCAATATTTTCTCTCTATTAAGTAGCAAAATTCTTTTGAAAATCCTAACGCACGAATTAATCAAATCTGATTCTCATATACACTTATAAAAACTGATTCATATTGAAGCAAGTATAAATCAGTTTTTATAAGTGTATATGCAAATGTTCTTATTTATACGTCGTCTATAGACATTATTTTTGTTTTAATTTAACATGCCATTATTAACTTATTTTGTGCACAATTTATGCAATACGTTAGGAAAAAAAAAAAAAAAACTGTGGTGTGTAATCAAGACGACTAAACGCATAATTTTCGTCTAGCTCTATTCTACATGTTACTATTATTGTAATGATTATGCGATTAGTCTCAAGAGATGAAGTCAAAATATTGAACATTTTCGTCTTATTAGTTTATTTGACATTGCGAACAACCAACCATCCGAAAGCAGGGGTTGGAACATCCGCCATACTCTTGATTTTTTAAAGACAGCTCAACATAATCACGTCTCATTAAAATAAAATCTCTATGCACCTACTCTGACAGACTTGCAAGCAGAAAGTATACATACATAGTGGTGTAGGCGAGTCTCGGTCTAAACCTTAAGTGTTACGGATTTGGAATACATTAAGCGCCTCGCAATTTCGAACCACTTTCAGCTATAGATATCAAACTTGAACTGTCACCACTTTCTCCTCATCCATGCCACGTCAGCGAAGGACTTAGGACGTCATAGACCATAGAGTAACGTGGACACGTCCCGTTACTCTATGGTCTATGAAGATATGGTCAGATAATGCACAGATCTTCAACAGCCCAGGAAAAGAAAATGCGGTCATCTTCCCAATCACTGCCAGTGTCAAATGATGCTTCACTTTGCTGATCTTCGGGAAGCGGCGTGAAGCTATAGAGCCACTGGATCGCGAAACAGAAACACAAGATTCCTCTCCCACTGATCCACAAGGGCTATGATAAAATCAGTCTAACTCAGTCTGCTATCTGAAGAATGTCAAGCAAAGGGAATCCTTCTTAACAGAGTTTGTGAAATGGAAAATTAATAAAAACAACAGATTTCTGATGCTGAAAAATTTTACAATTGCTGGAAAAGTTGTTTCCAAATGCAGTTAAAGTTAAGTTAAAGTTTATTAAGTTCGGTGAAAAGAAATCCATTCTTTTTACGTGAACTTTAAGGCTTTATTTACTTTTTATTGATTAGCTTTGTGCAAATGAATGCAAACTGTTTTGAGGTTTATCTTTAACTTCTGAGCTGCTAACATGTTGGTCGATTTCGGACATTTTTCTGATTTTATCGATATTTTCGACGATGGACTTACCTGTGCATCTTTAACATCTAATATACTTGAATGGAATCGATGAAACCCAAATGACACGTTATTGGCTGTTACAGTACCTGCACCATAAATACTGTTCCCGATTTTCAACTGTCTAACTTATATTTTTGCCTTTATTGAAGAAAAGGTGGAAGTGAACAACGAGAAAATTCACAGCATTTTCTCTTTGTCGAGACTTGCATTTTTAACTGTGCCTTATAACTGAATGAAGCAGATAAAAACAACAAAATATTGCTTAATGTGAAATTTGATTTTTCCATGGATCATAAATCTGATATTGATTGATAGATATTTAATGAGATGTCAAACACTACAGTCATTAACCGAAAAAGTAGTGGATTTCTTTTCTCCCTAACTAATATGTGTAGCAACCAAAGATTGCATAAGCAGTCTCCTTCCTGAAAGAATTTTAAGCAAATAAACATAAAAAAATTGAATCAAAACAGTCGAAATTCCATCTCGTTTTTTCATTATGTTTTGCTAAAAGACTCTGGAGCACGAAAAGAATCAGGTGGAACAGAGGGTACACGGATACAACGAAACTTTTATCTCATTCTTCTTATTTGTTCATATTACAAAACATCATAAGAAATCCCAACAATTACATGAATGGAGCCTGGTTCAAATTAGTAATTGCACATATATGCAAACAGACTAACACAGCGTTTCCCATCGTGGGGCCCACGCCCCACAGGGGGACGGGCAATTTGATTGTTCAGGGGGGCAATCCGGAAACGAAAAAAGCAAATTCTTAAATAATTACGGTAAATAATTATTGGGTATAATTTCGCTTGACGAGACCAAAATATCAAGTGGGTGTTTGGCGTCGTCAAGTTAACTTCGCTGTGACAGACGGCAGGCTCCACGGGGAATCCCGGACGTTTTAAAATCTCGGTAAACAACGCAGTTGTTCGCACTTGAATGGTCCATCGCAATGTACGTAGTGTTTACAGAATTCAGTTGGTGTAAATTTGAAATAAGTGTCCGTCAAAACTGTTGCAAAAACTCGGTTATTTAATAAATATATAAATTGTATAGTTAAAATTGGTAAGTATTTGATTTTATATTTATTTATTTTAGAAACATAACTTTCCTGAAAATTTTGTCAAATGTAAAAAATATATTATTTTGCGGTGGCAGTGTAGTAAATGTGTTATATACATTTAAATAAATATGTATTTTTTAGTATACGTTTACTCTGTCACATTAAATTAATTTTAACACATACTTTAATTTTAGTTTTTAATCGATCTTATATTTATTTGTTATAGCCCCCATATTAAAATGAGAGGTGCAAGCAAGAAAAAAGTTCGTCAATATTCGGAGGAATATTTAAAATTTGGGTTCTTACCCGCTGTCCACTATGAGCGGATTCCTTTTTGTCTTTTATGCAAGCAATGCTTGACCAACAAATCAATGAAACGAGGTCGTCTTGAGGCGCATTTAAAGGCGAAACATAGTGCTTATATTAATTCAGATTTGAATTACTTTAATACTTTAAAGAAAAATTTTGAAAAGAGAACAACATTAAAGTCTCTATTTACTGCTCATACTTCAACTAATAATCGTGTTCTTGAGGCTAGTTATCAAATTTCTTTATTCATCGCTAAAACTGAAAAAAATCATACTATAGGAGAGAATTTAATAAAATATTAAAGTATCTATTTACTGCTCATACTTCAACTAATAATCGTGTTCTTGAGGCTAGTTATCAAATTTCTTTATTCATCGCTAAAACTGGAAAAAACCACACACACACATACTATAGGAGAGAATTTAATAAAACCGTCAATATCAGCATTTCTTAAAAAGGTTCTTGAAAAAGATGACAAAGAATTAAAAGCTATGTAACTAAGCACTCAGTAACAATACTGTTAGCAGAAGAACAGACGAAATGAGTGAAGATGTTGAAAAACAACTTGTTGAAAAATTGAAAACTAGAAATTTCTCAGTGCAAATGGATGAATCAACTTTGAGAGACATTGAGGCAGTATTGATATCTTACGTAAGATATATTGATAAAGGACATTTTGCTGAAGAAATGTTGTTCTGTGAAAGATTAGAAAGCACCACTACTTCCAAAGATATATATAATATGCTAAAAAACTACTTAGATGTCAATGATATGTCAATGAAAAATATAACATCTTGTGCTGCAGATGGTGCTCCTAATATGATGGGCAAGAAAATTGGCTGCTTAAAATTGATGAAAGATGCGAATCCAGAAATGATTCTTGTGCATTGTGTTATTCATAGGGAAAACTTGGTAGCTAAAAACATATCGCCTGTTCTAAATGAAGTACTACATTCAGTTATAAAGTGTGTTAATACTATTAAAACTAATGCCAAATGTGAACGTCTCTTCAAGTATTTTGTGAAAAAGAAAATGAGGATCATGTTAGACTTTTACTTCGCACTGTAGTAAGATGGCTATCTAAAGGGAACTGCTTGAAAAGATTTATGGAACTGTTTGATACTCTTAGTGATTTTTTAAGTGACAAACCTGAAATGAAGTATCTATTAACAATCGATGGTAAAGCATTTGTGAGATATTTAGCCGATATCTTTGAAAAACTAAATAAATTAAATAAGCAACTTCAAGGAACAAATAAAACTCTTGTTGATGCAAAAGCTAAGATATTTGGTTTCAATACTCATGTTGAGTTATGTCAGAAACATATTAACAACAAAAGCTTTCAACAGTTTCATTGGCTCCAAAAATGTGAAGTAACTGATACCGCATTACTTGTTATTGTCAATCATCAGAATATTCTATCGGCTGATTAAAAAGAAAGATTTTCTGATTTGAAACAAATGAAACATTTTCCAACATGGATGATGCAGCCAATGTTAGTGGATTTGTATGATATATCAAATATGGAGTATCAAGAACTTGTAGAATTAGAAAATGATGAGTCAGTTAAAACTTTATTTAATATAAAAGGAGCGATGGCATGGCTTTGTGAGGAAACAGAGATCAAATACCCAAATTCAACGAAATATGCAAGAAAACTATTGATACCGTTTCCATCTTCATATTTAGTTGAATGTGGATTTAGTGCTGTAAATGATTTACTGTTAAAAAAAAAAAAAAAAAAAAAAAATAGGCTGGATATAACACAACGTGGAGACTTGAGACTGATGCTAACCAAATTGGAACCTAATTCAACCTTCAATTCAATACACATCCCATTTTTTAAACAAATTATTATTAAATAATAAATATAAAAAAATTATCATTAGAAATATTTATAATTCAGAACTTTAACAGTATCTTCTTGGCATAAAAGTGATTCGTTTTCAACAAATTTAAATTAAAACCACTTGCATCTAGCTTTTTCCAAATTATAAGTTGTCCTGAAATTCGTAATTATTAGGATTTTTTATTTTATTTCACGTAATACACACGCATGATATTAAAGAATAAAAAAAACTTCCCTATATAGCTGGCTGTATTCAAGTATCACAAGTGAAAAATCTCAAAAACACTTTAAGTACCAAAAAGATGTGCCGACACAAAATAAAGCCACGGGAAGGTCACAAATGATAAGTATAACGTTTCAGAAACGTTATACTTATCAGTTGTGACATAGTATAGGCTAACACCGAACCTGGAATCTTCTATTCCGAAAGCGCTGTTGATCCAGTAGTGATTCACCATACCGCGTAACTTGTAGTTAAATGACTGAAAACTTCATTTATTTGTGGAAGTTTTAATTCTTTTAAATTTAATATTTCAAATTAAAAAGTTTTCTTAAATTTTAGTTTTCAGAGAGAATAGAGGTTTACGCGCGTGGTAGAGATGCGTTCTTCAGAATTGAAGTTCTCTGGTTGACAACTACTAAGAAACTGAAAATTGGCTTCTTATTTCTGTTTTCTGTATGGATATATATAGAATGATTTATTAGATTTGCGACACGTGGATATATGGAAATGTGATAGATACACAAAATAGCTTACAATTGTGTTGCTCATTAAAAACAATGTTACGGATGTAGATTTTAATATTAGGGTGGGGGAAAAATAAATCCATAATTTTACACGAACTTTATGTAACTTGTTTCGGTTTCGCTTTGCAAAAAGGTTAAAAACTGTTTTAAGTTTGATTTTTCGGTTCTGGGTGATGCTACGACTGCTAACAAGTGGTCACCTTGAATAATTTTTTATATTTTATCAATAATTTCAATGACGATGTAAACGTGTGAGGTGCATCTTTAGCACCAAAAATATCTGAACAGAATCGACGATACCAAAATTGCACGTAACTGGAGGTTATAGTCTCGAGGCCAAAAGCAACATTCACAGTCTCAATCGCTTAGTTTTGCATTTTCAATTTTATCCTTGAAAAATTGTAAAATGAGCCGAATATTCTCTTTTTGTTAAATTCCAATTTTAACTCTCTAATTCATAAATGAATAGATCCGACAAAAAAAAGGGCAAAAGAATTTTCTTAGTGCGAAATGTCACCTTTCCAAAGAGTATACAGTGGCACAAACAATTGAAGATCCACCTTACTTTTACTTTAAAAATCCTACTTTCAACCGAAATAACACATTAACTAAAAGTGCAAACGTAATTTTATTCTCAGGCATAACAAAAGGTTTAATTATCATTAAAATTAAAGAAAAATCAATGACAAAATTCTAAAAGAAAAATTTTCAGAGGCATTTCAAATAAACGTAAGCAAATTTCTACCTCAAAAAATTGAGGATACACCAATGAAATTTTCGTTTAACTAGCACTAAATTTTTATTCTGCTTGCTACTATAATAATCTAAGTTTGGGCAATGTTATTTTAAACTTTTTGAACTGTTATTTTTGTCTTTTGTGCAAATTTAAATGGAAAAGGGCTCCTCAGAGAGAGACTAGTATTGATGTAAGAAAATTTAAATTAAGGTTATTTAAGATAGTAAAATCTTATCGTGAAATAGCTGAAGTTATCTGTAGAAGCAACTCGTAGGTCCAGAAAATCATTGGATGATTTAAAAGCGATGGATTAATTGAAAATAAAAGTGGGTGGGGAAGGAAAAGTATTCTGAGTGATGTAGCCAAAGGAAAATTTTGAAAGATATCAAGATTGATCCTAAATTAAGTGCAGTCAAACCAGCTGCTGAAACTTCTTGAATAATGGGCAGAAGTGTAAGTGGTGAAACCGTGAGAAATGTGATTAGACATGCTGTATATAACAGTCGAGTTGCTCGAAAGAAACCATGTATAATCTTACAAAATCAGAAAAAGCGTTTGGAGTTTGCAAAAACTCATCAATTGAAGACAGATAACTTTTGGAAGAAAGTAATATTTAGTGATGAAAGTAAATTCAACTTTTTTGGAAGCGATTGTCATCAGAGCGTTTGGAGAAAGCCGAACAATGCTTTGGATTCAAAAAATTTACTTCCTACAGTTAAACATAATGATGGTTTAGAGTTGTATGGCTTCAAATAGGGTAGGAAATTCAGTTTTTATAGATGGCATAATGGATCATAAGCTTTATATAGATATATTCCACATCAATCTTAAAAAAAGTGCAAAAACATTGGGTTTAGATAGAAATTTTATAATCCATTACTACAATGACCCAAAACATATGGCATATAATGTCAAAATATGGTGTCTTTTTCATTGTAAACAACAGTTGTGCACACCACCACAGTCCTCTGAACAATGTCATAGAAAATTTGTGAGCCACACTCGAAACAGAGGTCCAAAAACACCAAATTTGGAACAAAGCCCATTTAAAGCAAGTGTTACAAGATGAATGGGATAAAATATCTTCAAATACCACCAAAAATTGGTCTAATCTGTATCAAAACGTTTGGAGAACATTATAAAAGCCAAAGGACATGCAACGAAATATTAACACTGCCTTTGTATGTGATACATAACAAAAATTGCATTGGTGTATCCTCAATTTTTTGAGGTAGAAATTTGCTTTTGTTTATTTGAAATGCCTCTAAAAAATTTTCTTTTAGAATTTTGTCATTGATTTTTCTTTATTTTTATTGTTAATTAAATCTTTTGTTTTGTCTAAGAATAAAATTAAGTTTGCAATTCTAGTTAATGTGTTATTTCGATTGAAAGTAGGATTTATAAAGTAAAATTAAGGTGTATCTTCAATTGTTTGTGCCACTGTAAATCTAACATTGCTTGATCAATACTTTATAAAATATAGATCTGCAGTTTTCTACCTAATATAATGTTACATGTGTAATAGGATCATATCTAGTAGTAGTAGTAGGACCATGCTGTTTGGACAGGAAAGTTCCTGGTTCTATCGTAGCTCAATCGAACAACAAAATTTTCAATTTCCTTTGTGTCAGTGGTTGGAATGAGTGTTTAAGAGAAAAAATTCCATGTTTCTTTCTTTCTTTCTTTCTTTTTTTTTTTTAATCGATAACCACTTTTGGATTTTTGTCTTTCTGTTCCACGATAAGAAAATTAATTTCTAATTTTTAATACTTTTTAATTTGCAGGGAAATTTTGAAGGAATTTTCTTGTTTAATAATTCATATAAGAATGAAAATATACTTATATTTTTATTATAATTATTAAACATGAATGTTCAAAATTTTTCATAAATAAATAAATATGTTTAAAATTTTTTTGTGAATTAAAAATATTATTTTTTAAGAGAAATAACTTTTATATTTTTTACATAAAATATTGTCTATTTATTTTCATTTATTATGAACGTTGCCATAAGAAATTTTATTTTCCCATTTAAATATCATTTCTTTAGTGAATATTATCTTCTCCTGTTCTTAATACAGATCACTTTCATTTTTGGTTACAATATCTATATTTTTATCTTCAGCGTTGTTCTTTTCAAAGTAAGATGTTTGGTCTTTTTCTTTTCTTTTTCTTTTTCTTTTCTTTTTTTCTTTTCTTTTTTTTTTTTTTTTTGCCTTCAGATCGCATAACATTACACCATGTGACTTTTGACTCAGAGGCTTATGACTGTAAGACACGTGCTTTCGTTATTTATAGTATCAAATGTTAGTTAACCAGTAATGATAGTCAGGATATCTAAAACATTAACAAGCGTACTAAAATTGACTACCGTCATGATTATCCCTGTGAGGTAAAGTGCGCACGTACATAAGAGTCTATTGGTAAAAACCATATAACTGTTTTCCAGCTCATCAGTGTTATCAATTTAAATGTGTCTTCATTGTTTTACGAATAATTCAACATCAAAATCCAACATTTTACAGACAACATGCAATTTATAAGATCAGAGATATAGAAGTCATAAAAGTTATGATCTAAATACACTGCATAGTTCAAATTCGATAAAAAAAAAAATGATAAACATCCATGTTTGAAACAATCCATTAAAAATCAAAATATTATTTTCATAACCATTAATTCAAGAGCTCTATTTATCTCTTCAGGTTAGCCCAAATCAGACCAAATCACAACCGTAGTCACTTATTAACGGGCGTATCCTCTACCATGATTAATTAATGAGCATTGTTAAACAATGGAGCGTGAAATATGGGAGTCACAGATAATATCCAACAAGGATCCGATTCCTTTTCTCCAGTGACGCCCAACTCACGAAGTATCGCTTTTGTTCCCTTTGGGAGAGACAGGTGGGAAAAACATCTGCTATCGGGGTTTTCCGACTCTCAAGGTGGGGACATTTCCGGTTCCCCAAGAGACCAACCTTTCATCTACACTTGTTTTTTTT